>JAVKPL010000234.1:0-144446 GCA_032173675.1 Gastrolobium villosum
AGGGTCACCTTGCTTCATCAGACTACGTATTGCTATATCAACAATCAACTCTTTTGCCTCATCAGGTGTTTTATTACTCAGGACTCCTCCACTAGCTGCATCTAAAAGGTTCCTATCCATAGGCAGCAACCCTTCATAGAAGTAAACAGTCAGGAGATTGTCTGGGATCTGATGATGTGGACAGCTTGCACAAAGCCTTTTAAACCGCTCCCAATACTCATGCATGTTCTCCCCATTAGACTATTTTATGCCACTGATATCTTTTCTAATTGTGGTGGCCCTAGATGATGGGAAGAATTTTTCCAGAAATAATCTGGACATGTCATTCCAGCTGACAATGGAGGAAGGTGGCAAGTAGTACAGCCAGTCCTTAGCTCCACTATCCAAAGAGAAAGGGAAGGCACGCAACTTGATTTGCTCCTCATCCACCCCTGGTGGCTTCATAGTGCTGCAGACTATATGAAATTCCTTTAGATGTTTGTGAGGATCCTCACCTGCAAGACCATGAAATTTTGGAAGCAAATGTATCAGTCCAGACTTAAGCTCAAAAGGTACAACAGGGTTAGCATAATGAATACACAGAGGCTGCTCATTATTAGCATCAGGTGCAGCCAATTGCTTAAGCGTCCTATTATCCATGGTCACAGAATCAAATAAATTACCAAAAGAGTAAACACTATGTAAAGGACTTAAACAAACAGACTCAACAGACTCAACAGACTCTAAGGTATGCTCAGGGACAACCCTATTATAAGTCAACCTACGAGCTCTACTAGCAGCATGCAATGATCTCTCTATCTCAGGGTCATATGCATATAAATCATCAACATTGGTGGTACTCCTACTCATGCATCATAGGCAAAGGCATACAGCAGTAAAGTTAGTCACAAAATATACGACAGGACACAAAAATTTGCCGAAAATAGCAAACAGAAGCAAAAATAAATCTATGAAAAATACCAAATGACCTCAGAATGCTATGGGACCAACTCTCCTAAACTCTAATTGACCTTAAGACTCAAAAATCAAATACATTTTTTTAAAAAAATAAAATAAAATAATAAATGAACGAATTTGGCGAAACAAGGGCCTGATTCGTGGGGCATTGCCCCACGACTTTTGATAGGGATGATCATTTCCTTCAGGTAACCAATTTTCAGATCGATCAAAGTAAGTCGAACAAATTCAGAAATACCCGACACGTCCTGAAACAACAAAGAAAGAGCAAAGAAGGTTAGTAAACGGCTGAATTTGGCAAAAATAAGGGTCACCTCACGCCCTTCTAGGGCGTGACTTATGCTCAGAAGGTCGAATTCCTTGGGGAAGAGAACTCCCGAAGCCAATCTCTCAAACAGAAGTTTTACCAATTTCCCCAAATTGCCCAAAACCGTAAACCGTAATGCAAATTTTTTTTTTTTATTAATTTAAAAAAAAAAACAGAAACAGAAGAAGAAAAAAAAATAAAAAAATAAAAGAGAATTAATGAGAAAATTAAATTTTTTTCCTTTTTTTTTAAACTGAAAAAGAAACAAGAAGTATCACAAAAAAATTGATTTAGACCGATGCAATTTCCCCGGCAACGGCGCCAAATTTGACACGAGCTGTCGAACTCGCGCAAAGTAAAAATTATTTTTAATTAGGGTTCAAAAATTTGCAGTAAAGTGGAAACCCTAAGTCGTCTCTCAAGGAAATTGAATTGGTAAAAATCGCTTATGAAAACAGAAAATAAAAGGGGGGTTTTGGATTTCGGTTGAATAAAAGACAGAATATAAAAACAGGGGTTAAAACTTCGTAATTAAAATTAACCAACCTAGGGTTAGGGTTCCATGGACGTTCTTCATTGGATAAAAATTGCCAAATTCACGGTTGATCTCAATTGAATCAGAATCCTTATTTTCAATTGAGAACAATCGGATCATCAAATCTGATGATTATTCCTTTTCCATGATCGCAATCGCGACCCTCAGATCGAATATCCACAATCGCACGATATTGATCTGAGTTAGGAAAAGAAACAAATCTGGTTAAAGAATTAGAAAAATTACCAAATTCACGATTAATCTCAATTGAATCAGAATCCTTATTTCCAATTGAGGTTAATCGGATCATCAAATCTGATAATCATTCTTCACCCATAATCACAATCGCGAACCTCAGATCGAATATCCACAATCGCACGATATTGATCTGAGTTAGGGTAAGAAACAAATCTGGTTAGAGATTGATCGCAGATCCTCTAAACAGATCCATGGAATCCCTTCCCCTTTGGTTGATTAAAAGGGGGTTTAGCCTAGCATGGCTAGGATAAACATGATTACAAATGAAATTGCATAAAAGAAAAAGAAAAAGAAGAAGAAGATGAAGAACGCGAAGAACGCGAAGAACGCTTCAGAGAAAAAGTCTTGATCCTCCAATTCTGAAAAATTACATCATAATTCAAATGTTTTCCTTCCCTTGTGCTTCATATGCACCTAGGTCAGAAACCAATGTGGGCTGGGCTTAATTCAGATCGGCTCGGCCCATTCGTCTAAAATACAAAATAAAATAATAAAATAAAACTTAATTACAAGTCTAAAACTTCAGCAAAACATGGTCTTCTTGGCGTTAGAAATCGACCAGCTTCCAGTCCGAATTGGGCTTCGAGCTCTTCATAAGAATTGTAGCCCTCTGTGTTATCTAAAAAACCCAACAAGAACGGAGTCAATCCGACAACTGTGGACCGAGATATGGCCAAAATACAGAAGTAGCATAAAGCTGAAAAATTCTGACGAAAATAAATTAAACCCAATCAAACACTAAAAAATGTAAATTAACTCAAAACATCATTATTTTATTCAAATAAATCCTAAAAATACTAATCAAGCGCAACAAATAAGTGCAATAAAATATGAGTCATCAGTAGCCGATCTTTCTGTCGGCAAAAAATGATTATGATATTATTCCTCCTTATGAGAATAAGCGAGTTTGCTCTAGGAGAAACTCGGATAAACCTATTTTTTTCTATCAAAATTTGATCACCAAAATTGGTCTTCGAATTCCTCTATCCAAATTTGAAATTAGTGTTTTAAATCATCTTTATATTGCATTTCTCCTACTCAGCTTCACCCCAATGATTGGGGTTTTGTCAAAGCCTTTGAGCATTTTTGTGCTTATTTAACCTTGCCCTGCACTGTCCCGCTTTTCTTTTATTTATTCTAAATCTTTACTTCTTGTACTGGTCATGAGCCTCGAGAAAGAAAAGGCTGGGTTAATATCTGAGATCATCCCTTGAAGAAACTCTTCAATGTTTTTTCTGATTCTTTTAAAAATTAAAAAAAATGATATTTTAATGTTGTATCCTTGAGTTGGAAAACAACCTTGGTTTCTTTCTTCTTCTGAAGTAGGAAATATAGAAGGGATATTTCCATTTAATTGGTCTCAGGACCATCATGACTTTCTTCCTTCAAGTAACGTTTCAAAGAAAATCAACTTTCCGAGTCTGAAATTGAGGCAGCTACATCATTACTTGCATGTGTGGAAAAGCATGGCCATGTTGGCGTATCTTCGTTCATTTTCAAATCTCAAACCGAGTTAGATTTGGAATCGAGTATGACTTAACTATTTCTTTACTATTTACTTCAAATATATGTATTTGAAGAATCTTATTATATGACTGACTCCATTGTCTTTGATATTTTAGTTCCAAAGATGGATTAACAACTGAGTTCCATTGCTGCATTGAACAGGGTAAATCTATGTAACCAAATTCAAGGAAAATCCGGCTAGCAAGTCCAAGGATATCTCAGTTTCTACTGCTGGAGGTTCGTCCCAAATTCAAATAGATAAAAAATCTTGTTCCTCTTCCTCCTCCTCCTCCTGTTGGTCCTTCAGGAGGTGTTATCTGGGAGGTTAGATTAATTGGCGATCTTCGCAGCGTTATCCAACCTCCTACTCTTTCTTTATGAGCCCAACTCTCCTATTGATGCCGAGATCAAAGAATTGGACGATATTGAGTTATATTCAATGAAAGTCACTTCCCTGGTGAAAACTTATGCTTCCATAAAAACTAAATTTGGCAAAGCCTATTCTGAGGTGGTTGCTCTCAAAGAGGAAAAGGCTAAGACAAGTGAATCTTTCACCAAAATAAAGGAGGAGCAAAAAACAATTAAGATTTGGTTTCTGCTAGAATGAGATTAGCTTTTAATGTAGATTCTCTGAAGTCGTCCAAAGCTCTTATAGAAAAGGCTGAGGCCAAATTGAGAGAATCTTAAGTAGATACTACTTATTACCATTTCGAACTTCAGAAAGTGATTTTAATTTCATTCAACAATGCTCTTAACAAAATTAAGTTTCTTAATCCGGATATCCAACTTATCACAGAAGCGATGCATCATCTTGCCTACCTAAAGATTGGGGAATTGATTCCTCCACCTCCGCCACCTCCAGACCTTGAATCACTAACTCGGATTGAATGAGACGATAGTGAAGGATGAGGAGGTCGACAATCAAAATGTTGAGGCTGCCGGGGTAGACAATCAGGATCAACCTAACATTCTTATAGACTGATGAGCCGGTATGCCGATTTAATAATGTATTTTCTTTGGTTATATTTTTAATTAGGGGCCATTAAGCCCCTTTTGGTATTGTAACGAATATTGCTGAGTTTGTTCCCAGTCTTTTTTATTTTTATTTCGATACTTTTTTCTTGATTGACATCTGCATTATTTTCTATTTACATGCATTACTTGTCACTCGATATTATTTTAATATGGCCAACTGTAAGAACTTGCTCCGCTAAATTAGGAGTTTAAATAATTTAATTATGAATTTAGGAAATAACTAAATAATTGACTTTGGATAAATATAGACAAATTAGAATAATTATCTAGAAGGTCGAATAATGCTTAATTCACTTTTCTGATGAAAAGTGCAGATACTGGTTATGCTTCGCGATATAAATGCGTACCGATAAAGTATTTCAAAAAAATATATAATAAAAGTATAATTATTCCTAGAAAAATAACTAGGTTAAGAATATCAAGTTTGAGGTAAAAATAATAAGCAGTGATGTCGGAATTAATACCTGTATGTATAAAACACGTACCGATGAAGTGTCTCAAAAATTAATGTAAAAATATGATCATACCTAGAAAATTATCTAGATTAAGAATATAAAATTCTAGAGTTAAACGATGAGCGAAACTAATTAAACTAATAGTGCTAGTTTAAGTGAGTGCACCTATATATACCTAATGGCACAAAGCCCTAGGTCAAGTTTCAAACCCCAAGACTAATCCTCATGGCTGCCAACCCCTATTCTTCATGAAGACTTGAGCATTTCGCATTAAACATAGCCAAGAAGCTACCTTTCTCCATATTTCTCTATTCATATGCCATTGAACCATCATCATTCCTTGTAAAGCTTAAGTTTTGTGGGAGAAAAACCATGTCTTGAGAGTGTGAGCTTCTGTTTGCATTAGAGGAGGGGTTGTCCACTTGAGTTTTGAATGTGTGAACCATTATTCCACTCTAGGGAGCTTCAAGAACCAAACTTTGTGAAGAAATGACCTATCTTTGAGTGTGATTTTCGTGCACCACTAAGTCAGTAGCTTGAAGCATTTTCAAAGTCCTCAAGGCTTCCCCATTTTTCTGTTTTCAAAGGGCCATAGGTAACTATAAACCATCCCCCTTGTATTTTCTTGAAAATGGCTTATTTTTTGAAGTGGAAAGGGGAAACCTTAATGATTCATTTAAAATATGGTATATCTATGTTTAATCATGTGGTTTAAACTTCTGTTTGATGAAAAATTGGACCTTGGACCCATGGAACCCGCGAATTATGGTGAAAAATCTACAGTTTTCGTGTTCTGTCAACATGGTAATCAATTACCCTGTTCTTGGAAATCGATTACCGTGTGGAGTGATAGATTACCCTATGCACGGTAATCGATTACCCCTTGTCAGAAAGACCAGAAATCAGTTCTGATGCGTAAGAAAGCCCCAATTAGGGTATAGTACCCTAGGTTAGGGATTTTCGCAGTCTGGATTAGATCGGTTTTGGAAGCAAGAATCATTCGATCCAATTACTTCGGTTTGATCATGTGATCATCCATTCGGTTTAGATTTTTTTCAAATCTGATCTGATCCGATCCAATCCAATTTTTTTGGTTTGGATCGGTTTTTGGTTTTTTGAAAATCCTAAAATTTGTTTTATGATTATTGTGAAAATAACATATTTTGTATATGTTGGCTTTGTAATTTTTTTTAAATTAAAAAGCATCAGAAAATGATAACATAGTTTTTTTTTTACAGTGAGATTTGAAGCTGATGAAATTTTGTTGATGAGATGTGATTAGGTTTTTTCTTGGGTTTAGTTGATGGGTTAATATATTGGATCGGTTTGGATTGGATCGATTTTCATCTACCAATCTGAAAACCGATCCAATCCAATCCAATTAAGACTTGCATTTTTTTTTATTTTTGATTTTTCAGTTTTCAGTTTATTCGGTTATCGATTTATCGGTTCGGCCACCGCAGTTTGAATCGGTTTGGATTGGTTGATGAACATCCCTACCCTAGGGAGTCAGTGTTACAGTTGAGAATATAAATATGAATGATAAAGAGTGTTGATATGCTATAATTGTCGGATTGTGTTGTTGGTGTATCGGGGTATACCGAGCCTTTGGATAGGGATTTTGGCACTACAGATAAGCTTTTGTGTTCTCGTCTTTACCTATTGATGGTTCCACCAAATCTTATGGAGGGATGATTTATATGCATGATGTGTTTTTATGAAATTATATCTGTTTAATATGTTGTTGACCTGGATTATGATATAGTGCATTTGCCATATGTTGGAAATATTGAATATTGAAAATCTCTTCTTGAAACCTTATTGTTGTTGTTTTGGGGAGTGAGTGTGGTTCTTGTGTGGCTTGAGAGTTGGAGTCTTTTACAATACCATTGGAGCTCCAAGGAGCAACCTTTGAGGAGAAAGAATGGTTGGTTGAACATCTGTTGTGGGTTAAAGATTCACCTTGAAGGGATATCTTCGCGAATATTTGTTTCTGCATTTCTGTCGCGAAATATCCGGATATGTTATCCGAATATGAATGTCTAGATATGGACATTTGAATATCTGGATATTAATATCCGGATATGTCCTCGAAAAATATCCAAATATTCTACAGTTTTTGAGTTTTATGCTATGTTGTCCAAACAAAACCCTATTTAATGATCTAGGACCCTTAAATGATCAAGATGAACATCTGTAAAAATTATCCAAGTCAGAAACTAAGAATTTGATTGATTAAGGCTTTGGAAGAAGCCCGCAGTACGCAAACTGAAAAAGCAATAGAGTTCCATTAGGCTTGAGGAGCCAGTATATGCTTATTGATGCTATGAAAATATATTGTGACCTTGCTGGACTTTGTGTTGGTGATACTTTGGTGACCATTGGACACCAAGTTGTTGTTGGGGTAATTAGTGACACGAGCTGTCGAACTCGTGCAAATTAAAAATTATTTTTAGTTAGGGTTCAGAAAATTTGCAGTAAAGTGGAAACCCTAAGTCGTCTCTCAAGGAAATTGTTTGGGTGAAAATCGTTGCTGAAAATAGAAAATAAAAGGGGGGTTTTGATTTCAGTTTGAATAATTTAAAAGACAGAATATAAAATTGGGATTAAAATTCGTAATTCAAAATTAACCAACCTAAAGTTAGGGTTCCATGGATGTCCTTCATTGGATAAAAATTACCAAATTCACGGTTGATCTCAATTGAATCAGAATCCTTATTTTCAATTGAGAACAATCGGATCATCAAATCTGATGATTATCCCTTTTCCATGATCACAATCGCGAACCTCAGATCGAATATCCACAATCGCACGATATCGATCTGAGTTAGGAAAAGAAACAACTCTGGTTAAAGAATTAGAAAAATTACCAAATTCACGATTAATCCCAATTGAATCAGAATCCTTATTTCCAATTGAGGTTAATCGGATCATCAAATCTGATGATCATTCTTCACCCATAATCGCAATCGCGAACCTCAGATCGAATATCCACAATCGCACGATATTGATATGAGTTAGGGTAAAGAAATAAATCTGGTTAGAGATTGATCGCAGATCCTCTAAACAGATCCATGGAATCCCTTCCCCTTAGGTTGATTAAAAGGGGTTTAGCCTAGCATGGCTAGGATAAACATGATTACAAATTAAACTGCATAAAAGAAAAAGAAGAAGATGAAGATGAAGAACGCGAAGAACGCTTCAGAGAAAAGTGCCTTGATCCTCCGATTCTGAAAATTACATAATACCAAAATGTTTTCCCCCTCTCCTACATATGCCCCTAGGGTTCAAAAATCAATTTGGGCTGGGCTTAATTCAGATCGGCCCGGCCCATTCGTCTAAAATGCAATATAAAATAATAAAATAAAACTAATTTGGCTTTGGGCCACTTAAATAATTGGGCTTTAATTTAAATTACAAAGTCCAATAATGAAATAATATTCCAGCAAAAAACACGTCATCTTGAGCTCAGGTTTAGACCATCTTCCCGTCCGAATTGAGCTTCAGTAGCTGAAATAGCGATTATAGCCCTTCCTGTTAGCTGCAAAACGCAACAAGAACGGAGTCAATCGGACATCTGTAGAGTGAGATATGGTCAAAATACGAAAGTAGTGTAAATCTGGAAAATTATGACGATAATCAATTAAACCCAATTAAAAACTAGAATTCTAATTTAACCCAAAATACCTTTATTTAATTCAAATAAAACCTAAAATTACCAACCAAGAGTAACAAATAAGTGTAATAAAATATGAGTTATCAAATTCCCCCACACTTATCTTTTTGCACTCCTGGGCAAAAACTAGAATTAAAAGCAAAGACTAAGATCAACCAATCCTTTCCAATAATTAACAAGTATACAAAAGATAACAAAAATCACAAGTCTTGAACAGATAAAATAATCAGGACAAAAATTCCTTATTCTCAAATCACAAGACGTGTCAATTTCAACTGCAACTGCTAACTACACAAAAATGGTTCCTCACAGGATGCTTTCAATTTTCTCTCAAGTATATCAGTTAATTCAGTATATCACTCAAATCAACTCAAGAAAATCATCCTACCATAGGCTTGCTCAAGTTCTACTTCTCCACTGCTAATAACACATGCATGCACAAATCAAGAGGGCTTTATGCAGGGTTGTAATGGGGCTGAGGTAAAGGTATGGATGAATATGGAAGAGAAGGCTAAACACCCTAGAAATTTACAAAGAGAAAAAAGTTAAGAACTAAACTAAGAACATAAAACAAAGATACTGAAAAGATAGAAATAAACATTTTTTTTTTCCTTTTTTTTTTGTTTTTTTTTTTTTTTTTTTGTTTTTGTTTTTTTTTTTGTTTTGTTTTTTTTTTTTTTTGTAAAACCACATAGCAGAAATGAATCAGATGGTCAACCCCCACACTTAAACTTTTGTCCGTCTCGGGCAACGGCGCCAAATTTGACACGAGCTGTCGAACTCGTGCAAATTAAAAATTATTTTTATTTAGGGTTCAGAAAATTTGCAGTAAAGTGGAAACCCTAAGTCGTCTCTCAAGGAAATTGTTTGGGTGAAAATCGTTGCTGAAAATAGAAAATAAAAGGGGGGTTTTGATTTCAGTTTGAATAATTTAAAAGACAGAATATAAAATTGGGATTAAAATTCGTAATTCAAAATTAACCAACCTAAAGTTAGGGTTCCATGGATGTCCTTCATTGGATAAAAATTACCAAATTCACGGTTGATCTCAATTGAATCAGAATCCTTATTTTCAATTGAGAACAATCGGATCATCAAATCTGATGATTATCCCTTTTCCATGATCACAATCGCGAACCTCAGATCAAATATCCACAATCGCACGATATCGATCTGAGTTAGGAAAAGAAACAAAACTGGTTAAAGAATTAGAAAAATTACCAAATTCACGATTAATCCCAATTGAATCAGAATCCTTATTTCCAATTGAGGTTAATCGGATCATCAAATCTGATGATCATTCTTCACCCATAATCGCAATCGCGAACCTCAGATCGAATATCCACAATCGCACGATATTGATATGAGTTAGGGTAAAGAAATAAATCTGGTTAGAGATTGATCGCAGATCCTCTAAACAGATCCATGGAATCCCTTCCCCTTAGGTTGATTAAAAGGGGTTTAGCCTAGCATGGCTAGGATAAACATGATTACAAATTAAACTGCATAAAAGAAAAAGAAGAAGATGAAGATGAAGAACGCGAAGAACGCTTCAGAGAAAAGTGCCTTGATCCTCCGATTCTGAAAATTACATAATACCAAAATGTTTTCCCCCTCTCCTACATATGCCCCTAGGGTTCAAAAATCAATTTGGGCTGGGCTTAATTCAGATCGGCCCGGCCCATTCGTCTAAAATGCAATATAAAATAATAAAATAAAACTAATTTGGCTTTGGGCCACTTAAATAATTGGGCTTTAATTTAAATTACAAAGTCCAATAATGAAATAATATTCCAGCAAAAAACACGTCATCTTGAGCTCAGGTTTAGACCATCTTCCCGTCCGAATTGAGCTTCAGTAGCTGAAATAGCGATTATAGCCCTTCCTGTTAGCTGCAAAACGCAACAAGAACGGAGTCAATCGGACATCTGTAGAGTGAGATATGGTCAAAATACGAAAGTAGTGTAAATCTGGAAAATTATGACGAAAATCAATTAAACCCAATTAAAAACTAGAATTCTAATTTAACCCAAAATACCTTTATTTAATTCAAATAAAACCTAAAATTACCAACCAAGAGTAACAAATAAGTGTAATAAAATATGAGTTATCAATTAGCTGATAGGTACGTTTTGTTTCTCAGGGTTAATCCCATGTTTGTTCCACCAAACTCTGCGGGAGGTTGGTAAATGTGCTTGGTATGTTTTTAGAAAAAGATTTATGAGCTAGTAATACTTTATGTATTTTGAAATGCATGTTGGCAAGATGTGTTGATATATATGTATGGTAGTAATAGCATATACCTACATTGGGCAAGCTGCGGTCTGAGTGTAAGGCACAAGGGGTAGCCTTGTGTTTTATTGTATGCTGCAGATGTGCATATAGTATATTGTTCCCTTGCCAATAGATTTGATTTTTTAGCTATTACATACTTTGTATCTCACATGTTTTATATGATTTTATTATTATTATGTTGAACTTATAATATACATGTAAGTGAACTTGGGGGAGGAGTAATCCTTTAAGAACCCCACTTTACTGAGATTTGTTAAAATCTAATCCCGTGTGGGTCATATTTTTCAAGAACAGTTATTCATGATGTTGGTGCATCTCAAGGCAAGAGGTCGGAGTTGAGTTGATAGCATGATATGCATGCATTATGATTATGAGTTATATTGTTGTTGAGGCATGCATATATTGACAGTATTGACTATGTTTATTTGATGTGAGCATAAGAAATTATTTATGCCACTATTAATAATATTGTTGCTATAACTTGAGTGTATATATTTGTATACACCATGGTTTATGGATGTTGTCATGACTACTTATTGTAAGTCCATGGTTAGGTAATGTTTATTTTTGAGACAGGGCATGTATGCATTATTTTATGTGGTTATGTCGCTATTGCAATGCATAGGGTCAAAAAGGAAAAATTTAATTTGTATGTTGGATTAATGAACAATTAAGAATATAGATTATAGCTTCCGTGTTTATTTAATTAATCAAGTTGTGCTTAATGCCATTGTATGTTTAATAAATTGGATGCACACGAGGTGTTACAATAAGCACACACAAATGCAAATTGTTTGTAATACTAAAAGATACCACACTATAACTGTATCAATGACTACCAATAATCATGTCTTTATTATAATACTATAATGCCACCATTGCACACATTTTGATATGCAAACATCTATGGCCATAAAGTCATATTACCATGCATTGTGTCCACTATTATGTCTAGTGGAAACTTTGTACTATATATCATGTCAAATGTATTTCTTAACACAGACTAACATAAAAATTGTCTTGAAATTGTTACCCAAAAGATATTAAAAATTATTGAGAGGGGATAATGTGTATGATAAATCACTTTGACAATTTTCTCAGTTCCATGAAATAGATATCAAAAATTGAAACACACAAAAACATGAAGTTAAAGCGTATTATAACACCTCTCATTTCTAAGTTTAAATATTAATATATTAAATGTGGATTAAAGAGAAGGATTAGTGAAAATACTAAAAATTAAGCCAAAATACAAAGGAATGGTAAAACGGTAAAAAACCAAACACATAACCCTATGAAGGTAAAATTGAGTAGAAGGTCTCAGATTGTAAAGATAACCCTGGAAATTGATTCAGAATGAAAAATTGAGTGGTTAGGCAAGTTTCAGAAAATTCAGTAAATAGTGTTTTTACCAGGCAAAAATACTGCGGTACAGTTGCACTGTAAAGCATGCCAATTGAGTTTGAGCCCTAGGTTTTGAATACAAGTTATAAATGGTATATAGAACTAGGAAATGTGATTTCTGATGAAATTTGATAGAAATTAGTAAGTTTGGGGAAGCGTGCCTACGGCGCGCGTAATAGCTTAAAACAACATTTTCTCCGAACGACCGAAAAACTCCGAATTCATCTTATCAAGGGTAATTAAAGGACAATGGTTAATGTTAAAAATTAGAGTTTCTAAATAGGTTGTGAATTTATGAACGTTTAGTGGAATTGGAGGGAAATTCAAGTTAGTTTGAAATCGCGTGAGATGGCAGTGGGGCCCACCTCACTTAAACCACTTAAGACACCTAGGCACATGTCCTATTCGTCATCACCCTCCTTCCTTTCTCTCTATCCAAACCGAAAGCCCCCCCCTTCGGTTCCATTTTTAGTTTTTGATTCTTCCCTCCTTACTTAGTCATTTAGGCACCAAATCTATTGATCCTTGACTTGAAATTTGTTGGAAATCATCTCCTAAGCCCATTGGTGGTATCCTTGAACCTTTAAACCCACTAGAAATTGAGAAAACTCTCCCCTAAACCCGCGGCCATTTTGCTTCGATGTGTGTTCATGGTGTTGATTGATGCTCTAATGATTTAGTATATGTTGGAGGAGCCTTATGCCAAGCTATTGAGTAAGTTTCCTCACTTTTTTGATGGTTTGATTTGTGGATTGGTTACATGAACCCTAAAGGGATTTTTGATGATTTGTGTTGTTAGGGAGCTCAAATGGAAAATGTGTATTAGATGATTATGTCTTAGAATGATGTGTTGGAGCTAGAAATGCAATAAAAATTATTGATGAAAATGTGATTTTAACTTAGGAAATTTTGGATGATGCCATGACTTTGTGTTTTGGAATTGTGTTAGGATTGTGTAATTGGATTTTGTTATAATGAGATATATGAGGCGTGGAATAGTTGAATTAGAGTGAATCACCCTGGTGATGGCCTTGATGCAATTCGGCCATTATGGAAAATAAGGGAATTGATGTTGCTAAAATTGTTTGATTGATGTCTTGAGTTGTTAAATGATGATTAGATGGGTTGTGTGATGGTTGGAAGCTTTGAAAATCAATGGAAAATAATGGAGTGTATTGAGTTGTGTATTGTCCCTAGAAGAAAATTATTAGGCAAAATGATGTTTGAATGATGTACGATGCGAATTTAACCTAAAATGGCCTTTTGGTAACCTTGAGGTGCCTAAGAAAAATGAAAAGAAAATTTAGAAAAATAAATTGTAAAAATACACTATAATGGTCAAACCTACCTAGGTGTGTGGGAGGATTTTGACTTTTTTGTATTTTGAAAGAATTGCCGTGTTCTGACGATCCGTATACGGTCGTTGTAGGTTGCCATACGTGGATTTGACCCCGAACCGTGAGCTCAGTGGGTTGCCCTTGGTCCCGGACCAAGTGGGATTGAGGTGAGTAATTGAAACCATGCTTGTAGAATTAGTAACTTGCATGTGTTTGTATGAGTGGTCATTGATTGGGAATGTCCTCTGTGTAGACATTTCTGCTGTGAAATGAGCTCGGAATATAAATTGCATTGGAGCTACGTGGAGAGGATTATACAGGTATCCTCTTGGTACTGGGGCTTGATCCCCTTGTGTGTTCCACCATGCCTGTTGAGGGTGATGGTAGGAAGTGTATGTAAGAAATGTAGGATAACATGTTCATGCATATAGTATATGTATTGGTATATAGGATGTACCGTGTCTCTGGCCAGTAGACGTGTTGCCTTCGGGCGTTACGGAGTTCCACTGGATAGGTCTCTGTGAGGGAGTTCCAGTTGACCTGGGGTCGTGGTGTGTGATCCAGATAGGAGTACACAAGGAAGTCTCAGGTGGTTATGGATGGAGGGTGCCTTGGTTTGATGTTCTGGGAACATGCATTGGTTGAAACCCATAGGCTTATATGTTGAGCTAATAGGTTGGACGTTGCGTGGTTTTGGCATTGACCATTCCAGCTTCATCGTATTTTGTATCTCGATGCTCCCCTATTTCACTAAATCCCTTGCTTTATCCCATTTTTGGATGTTATGTTATGTTATTTATATGCATCAAAGTGAACCATTGGGCGGATTATTCTCCAGAACCTCTGCTTTACTAGATATATTCGTATATCTCACCCCGTCTTGGTGACTTTATTTCAGGAGGTAGCAGTGGTACCGGAGCGGCGGGCAACTTTTGCATTTCGGTGGCCATTGGGCCTAGGCTAGACTTAGAGCATGAACATTACATATGGATGTAGGAGGAGATTTATTGTCATATTTTTTCAAGCCATTTTGCCTAAGTCTAGTTACATATGTTATTTTGAGGTTTATTCATTATGTTATATTTGAAGGTTATGGTTTGTAAAGTGTATTATTTCCTTTGGAAGTTGTAAAATTGTACATGAATATTGATTTAATATGGAAGCATGTAATATGATGAAAGGGCAATAGGCCTATTCTAGGGTTGATTTATGTTTTATGATGTAAAGTATGCATGCAAATGGATTATGGTGATTGAAACATGTTAAGTTGAAAATGTAAGTAAAATAATGGAGAAATAGTAATTGGATATAAACTGTGATGGGTTGTAAGAGCCTCAAGGCAATTTTGGTCCTTGTGTGTGCCACCGAATGATTATTAGGTACAATTTGATGTCATAGAACACATTTGCAAATTTGGGGATTGTTGGAAAAACAAAGAAAACTCTGGCGAATTTTCTAGAAATCGGCATAACTTAGGCGAACTTTGGGAGAGCATATCTCCCTCCATAGAGGTCCGATAGGGACGGGCCGTACGCTGTTTTGAAGCTGGTGATTTCCTCTATCTTGTGGTAAAATTTGAGAAGATTCTGGGTTTGGCGTTAGCATGTAAAAGGCAGAGAACGTGTACTACCCTGTTGGTCCCTGCACATGGGGCTGATCTGGACCGAGTTTGGGAAAATTATTCCCGCTTCGTTTCTTCGTCAAATTAGGTGTATGATATTGAAAATTGAAACTTGAGGTGTCTATTTTTTTGATAAAAATTTGAGAGCAATTAGTTAAGTGGATTTTCCAGAATGTTCGATTGAGTGAATGATGTTTGGAGCTGTTTTGGGGTTGGCTGGCAGATTTGCTTGTCCAACTGCAAACGGCGATATCCGGAGAAAATGAGAACTTTATGACTCATGATAACTTCCTAGAAATGTAATTAAGTGTAGAATAACATATCAAAAGGTGAGAGGTTCGCGCTATGCGGTTTGTCCGCAGAAAATTAAAGACCGAACCATGTTCGAATAGGTAGAAAACGTAAAAGTGAGAAATTAGCTAAATGAGTTTATGGGAACCCTTTGGTGACTTGGGAGATGTCATATGGGTTATAAAAATAGTTTAAATAATTATTCAGCAAAGAATTTACTGTTATGGTCACAAATTTTAATTATTACGCTTTTTATTATTTTAAATGCTCGTGTAATAAACGGAAAAAGTTTACTCGCATTTTTATAAATGAATTGTTGTGATCGTAACTGCGCTTAGTATCATAATTAATGTTAACAATACCGGTGTACAACGGGTTGTTACACGTATCATACGAAAATATATAAGTGCAACAAGGGAAAATTCGAGCCTAGTGTTAGACATTGTGTCCTTAACATAACTTCCCCCCTATGGTGCCCAAGATTCGTGGACGATTGTCTAATAGGATAGTACAAATTATCTCTATTCTTATGGCGACACTTCCACATTGAATAGCCTCCAACCTATGTCTGACCAATCACACTAGAGTAGAAGAATGTAAATGCAAAGAATGTGCAAAACCCAATAAAGAAAAACAATTCTTAAAGTTATGATTCCAATTTATTTTTAGAAAATGTAGGGTCGTGATAGAAAAAACACCCATTCAAGGATGAAACAACATGTCTATTCGACGAAAAAATGACACATTTTTTAAATCAAACTTGTTATTCATAAAAAATAATTAATTTAGAAATTTAATTGCAATAGGTTTCATACTTGAGGGGGAGATTGTTGGGATTTTCAGGTAGTGATGAGTTCAACATTGGTTGTTAATGGGCTAAAGTCTATATAAATGTGAGGACCCGTGAATCCAATATCTTAAGGTTTTGGGTTAAGATGTGATGTCAGACCCACATGATATGAAGGTTTACCTTAACCCATTAGTGGTGGTCCCCCGTCACGAACTCCTGGACCCGACAGTGGTATCAAAGTCGAGTTGAGCTTGAGTTGGGTCGAGTTAGCCTGGTGATTAGCTAGAGGCAGGTTGAGTATTTGGGCCAGGGGTACTTGAGAGAAGGAGAGCATGTTAATACTGGGTTTCTCATTTTAGAGAGAGATTGTTGCGATATTCACATAATACGAGTCACATATTGGTTGGAAATGAGCCGGGCTACGTAAAGTCTATATAAGTGCAGGAGGACCCATGAACCCAATACCTTAAGGTTTTGGATTAAGATATGGTGTCAAAGCCACTTGTTGTGGTAGTGTATCTTGGCGCATTGGTGATGGTCTCCCATCACGGACTCCTCCTGGATCCGCCTGACATAATACATGTCATTCTTTTGGAGGGGAAAGTATATTATGAAACTAAGTTACTCTCTAAAAAATATACTCTAAATTAATATATAAAAATAGCTAAGTTGTTTTATTAGAAAAAATTAATGTGAGATTTTTCACATCAAAAGTTGAGGAAATTAAGAAGCATTCAAACTTATTAGAGAATAGGCCTCACCCATTTGAAGCCCAAACCAATGGCCATTAAAGCCAGCCTCATCTTTTGCCCATCTTCCACAAAAATATACTCCAACTTTAGCTGATAACGATAGCTGATGGACTCCCCTAGCTTTTATGAGTTTCTCTACCTCTCACAACTCAATGGTGCAAAAGCATAAACCCAACCCAACTTCATGTACACCGAAAAATTGTGCTCCACAATATTTACTATTTTATAGCTTTACACTTTTGCATTCATCTACAGGATTTTAATTTGTGCTGTAGTTGGATCACTGTCTCAGTTACATCGTTGTTACAAGTTGATGTTATCTGATGCAATTTGTAATGTGTGTGTATGAATATATATTGGATAATTTTGCAAGGCAATTGGATTAAATTTTTTTTTTTATTATAATAGAGATCATAAAATGTAGTAAGAATTTTATTTTTTTAAAATGTCAAGTGTGAGTGTTGAAACTAATAAAATTTGAATATATCATATGGTTACTTCCTAATAAAATTCGGTGCTAGTAGGTTGCAAGGTCGTTGGTCTAAGTAACGTGATCTTTACCTTTGTGGAATCTATGCAAAGATGTTTCTTATTTACTCGAAAGATTTAAATATATGTCATAAAATAATAAAACATGTTTGGGAAAATAAAAAGGACAAAATAAAAGGGAATGATCCGTTTATAATTTTTTTTTTTTTTACAAATTACACTAAGTATGACCGGTCATATACTCTAAAGTAAAGTATGACTGGTTATACTTAATGTAATGTGTAAAAAAATTGTAAATATAACATTCTCTGAAAGAAAATGACAACTTATTTAATATCAAAGTTATTATATTAATTTTTGGGAAATAGTTTTCTTCGGTCATATGAGAGAAGCCAGGGAGAGTGACCAAAGTGCCACGTTTTGACAAAAAAATTACCAGATTGCCACGCCAACAGTAAATTTTACCAAAATGCCACGCGGCATAATTCGCTACACAATGTAGCGAATTATGCATGCAAGTAATTCGCTACACAATATGGCGAAATATGCCCCATCAGAACCAAAAATGCCACATGTCAAATTTTGACATTTTGGCATAATTCGCTACCTTAGGTAGCGAATTTCTGAAAATTTGACACGTGACATTTTTGGTTCTGACGTGGTATATTTCGCCACACTGTGTAGCGAATTACTTGCATGCATAATTCGCTACAGTGTGTAGCGAATTATGCCGCGTGGCATTTTGACAAAATTTACTGTTGGCGTGGCAGTCTGGTAATTTTTTTGTCTAAACGTGGCAAAATAGTCACTTTAGCCATGCTCCCCGCTGAGACATTAATAAATGGGGCCATCACTTAAAATAAAAAAAATAAAAAAATAAAAAGCCCGTGCAAAGTCTCATGTATGTGTAGCAAGGAGGAATAGTAATGCTGCAACATGTGAAAACTAAGTCCCTTAATTTTTCGTCACTCTCGCGTTTTCTCATATGACCTTTTGCGTGGGTTTATATAATGAAAACGAAAATGGAAATGTATAGATGATGAAAATCCTTCGAATCCAATAAAGTGAATATGTGTTGACTTAAATTCGAATCTCTTTAATTTTCGTTGTGGCTAGTTGTCTGCTTGTTGGTGTCTGCCACGATATGTGCAATCCATTCGTGCAATGGAAAAGATGATGAGACAAACGATCGTGGGAAGACAATGAGAGCAAAATTGGTGGAGAAGGGAACAATCTCAGTCGTGCATGAGAGAGCCTTCCATTGATCTTTAAAAAACACGAGACTTTTTAGGCCAAAAAAATAGAAGGAAAAGAGAAAAATTATATTTGAAATCTTTTAAAGTAAGAATTGATTTGATTTGAGGTAGAAATCAAATTTTATATTTGCAATTGCAACCTAATATTAAAAAAAAAAATCAATCCACTTAGAAATCAAATGCTATATCTAAAAATAATTAAAATTTAAATTAATTTAATTTCATTGTAGAAAAAAATGTTTATCCTCTTAAAGCATGGTTATTTTAGTTAAATTAGTATTTTTAATATCTATTTTCTCCCCGCGATTTTCATTGTATATTTTTTCTCTCACCGAAAAGGATACAGTTCTATGTACTCTCTTTTTTGGTGAAATAATTCTATGTACAACAAATATCACACCCAGTATTGTTAAACCCGACTCGGGCATCAATCCGGTCGGGGTACTAGGTCACTAGTCGAACCGGTTGACCCGGATATATATAGATATATAAATATATATATATAAATATAAACATATAAATTCAATTATATTCTTCATATCTAAAATGAATTAAACAAGGTTCACTAAATAAGCTCAAAAACTAGAAGCATAAATAAATAAAAGTGCATCCTATTGCTATGTCAATTTAAATTGTAACTCAGAATCCCCATAAACATAATTCTCAATGACATTAAACTCATATTTTTCAACTTCAACTGCATTAAAATGACATATGTCACATTCTCTAATTTATTATTCCTCAAATTGCTTCAGTATTGAAAACTAAGAGATCATTGTAGAAGAATATATTAGCAAATAAAATTACAAAAAGTTTTTAAAATGAGTTTAACTTTTTTTTTTTTTAAAAGATGAAACAATTTTGGTTTTTTTTCTTAAAAAAATGCATGACCCAACCGGGTCGCCGGGTCACCGAATTTGGCCGGGTTTGTGCGGATTTTGACCGGGTTTGACCGGGTCAATGCATGACAGGTATAATGCTTGACCCGAACCGCTCTGATGATCGGCCAACACAATAGTACCCTTATTACATAAACTTTTTGTTAAGGGTGAGTTCATATAATTAAATGTGAAACTAAATCAATTTCACTTAATTTTATCTAATTATATATATAAGCTTTATAAAACAAAAAACAACGAAATCCATGCGATTTTTTTTATAAAGTATTTCTTATATTTTAACATTTCAAACAAAAGTTTAAAATTGAATCAATTATTATTTTAATTTTCTTTTTTTTAGATGTATACATTGCTCCCCATTTTTTTAACATTCTAAACACAAGGAATATTTTCTTTTCTTTTCTTTTACTGTTTTCTACTCATGATTGTTTAGTTGTCAAGTTGGAAGAGCATTACATTAGAATACCTTTGGAAAATGAAGGTAGCTAGCTTTGTCACTAATTTAATTATTTCCCTTTTGCCTTTTCTCTTATCTTGTTCCTAGATAAGGGTTTATGTCGAGGACAAGAGAATGCTTGATTACCCAACAAATGTTGACCGCAGGTGCAAAAAAATTCGTCAACCCTCCATTAGAAGATGCTCTTGTGTCTCCAAACATTTTGATTGTAGACATGACATTGGTGTACGATGTGGGAGTTAGGAAATGCAGTGTGTTAATAATATATATATTTATTGCCGCTATGTTTGGTAGCAACTTTGGACATAGCATCAGATAGTGCTCGATTCACCCAAGCATAAAGGAAGAAAAAAGGGTTGAGATGATCAAATGAACTAAAAGCCTGCTAGCAAACGAGGTAAAATAGAAGAACACGAAATCATAGCCAAGCACATGGGAAAAAGTAAAGCTAGTTAAAGGGGAAACGAAAAGTATCTTCCATTTTTTTAAAATGGATTATTACTTTTAGTTGTACACTAAAATCCAAATAACTTATTCTAAGTTTAAGAAGTTTCCCTGAATCAAAACTCCTTTTTTGTTAAATCAATTTCAGTTGTGAACAATTGTGCTGACGACGCACCAATATGATGTAACCACTCTTCACATTTAAAGCATTATTGTTTCTATTATAGAAATTTAATTTTGATGTCATCAATATTATCATTTTTTTTTTTGATAAACAATATAATCATTTCAATATAGACAAAGATGAGTCAATTATCTGTTGAAATAACAAATTAAGATGGTGAGGCATGTTTTACTAAGCATTCTTTCAATGTTGGCGGAAATGGTGAGGCATTAACTCCAAAGTTTCCCTTGTCCTTCGTATCAAAGCGGCACCCATATTGTATTATGCTTATTTTAACATCGTGATCGATTTGTTATCATTATGTATGATATTGAGCGCAGTTACGATCACAACAATTGAATTAAAATACGGCTAAACTTTTTCAATTCTTTAAACATTTGTATTTTCTAACTAAAACTTCTTTCGTATTTAAAACAATTCAAAATTGTAATTATAACACATTACTTGTGAAGAATACTTAAACTACATTTAAACGTGCCATACATCACTTCTATATCAATACCAAGTCGTCCACATAAACCAACATGGCTTTAAATATGCATTTCTCAGTTATGCTATGCTCATTAGGACCCTCGCTTGAGCGAGCATAGGTCCGCGAGTAATTAAATTTCAAGACAACAACAAGGGTTGTTTCAAACCTGCACGTTATCCTACTTGCATCAGCAAACAAGTTCACGAGGAATCCATAACGAGGAAACCAATACTCAGATAGTAGCTACAGCCAAGCTCTCAATTTGCTCGCTGGGCTACTCGCTTATGCGAGCAAGACAACGAGCAAAATAAATTCAAGACAGTACGGGAATATGTATTTCTTGCTTCCCAAACAACTGCCTCGCTAGGTTACATTCTTTTGGGTACCTAATAAACATAGAATGGCAACCCAATGCCCAACAAATATGGGTGCTCTTACAGCCTTTTTCACATAGCCATTTATACATCATTCTTGTGCCTCAAGTTAAGGCTAAACACATTACTTGAATCCCAAGCAATCCTCCATGGAATTACTTGCAATCCAAGTTATCCTTTTTATGCACAATTTCATGCATGATCAACACATATTCTTCTTGTCATTCTTATATACATGTTTACTTCTTGCATCTCTTAATATAGCTTCAACATATAGGTTCTTACTTAATGAAAAATATACCCAATCATTACAACATAAAGGTACATCATTAAGTCTCATAATGATTACATCTCTTGGAACTTAAATTACACAGATATGATCGATGCCTTTCTCACAAGGATACATAATACATGTTCTTCTCTAAAATGTGATTGCAATTTCATCAAAAGTAATCAAAAGAAAAGCATGTTATAGCTAAAAACTAGATTGGCCTCTTGCCACCTGATGCTCCCTCTCCATAAATAGAGGTACCTGAGATGATATCCTCAAACATGGGGTAAGATAAATGTCAATAAAAAAAAGGTCCTTGGAGGATTACTTCACCCTATAGTTCACTTTCATTGCATCAACAATATTAAACAAAGCATGCATACATAATAATGTCTGATAATGGAATTTCCAAGACAGGTCCATATGGGTTGTCCCTATTAGGTGTCTGTAACCTAAGGATTCTCGGAGCCTGTTTTCAAGGGAAGTCCCTTCTATTTGGTTCTATTCTATTCTATTTTGTTTATTCTATTTGGTATGGCCAACCATTGTATTTTCGAAGAAAATGCATAAATACCTTACCAAGGGTTGTCCCACAGGATGAAATCCCCAAGGATGGTATACCTCTAAGGGTTGTCCCAAAGGATAAATCCCGAAAGAAGTACTCTGTCTACTTTCTATTATGTTTTGTGTACTTTTTGTTATGTCTATTTTGTTTATCATGCATCATACAAGGTTTAACACCACAATGTACAACATAAAACCATTTCTCCCCAAGTGAGCATGGTGAAAAACACAAGGGATTGAAACCCAAGGTCAGGAAGTTTACCTGTTGTAGACTTCCGTATTCTGTTCCTTTTTCTGATTTTAGTGTCTCAACCACAATCAATCACAAGCAAGCACCTATGACAAAATATGAAATTGTGATTAGCACACATGATGTGTCTCCAATTTATTATCTACTAAGGGTTAATATGAGCATGAAATTGATTTAAAAATAATTAAAAAATATGAGAATTTTAATTAAAGTGTTATTTTATTCTCAGTAATATTCTCACAAAAATTCTTATACTTTGCAAAAAGAAAAATAACAAGAAAGATGGAATCTAAAAAAAATAGCAACTATCAAAGAAAATAAAATTATATATCAGCAAAATCTATAATCATACATCAACAGCAAACCAACAAGCATAACAAAAAAATAAAGGGGGGAAAATAGCAACTAAAATCAACAACTTAAAAGAGAAAACAATAACTAAAAAAAAATTAACAACCAAATTACTAACATAGACTAGAAATTAAAATAACAGTAGCATCTATATGAATAATATATACAAAAAAATAAAATCACAAGACAAATAAAAACAAAAAAACAAAATAAAATAAAAAACAAATCTACTAATAAGAGAAATATACTAAAATTTAAGATAAAAGCTAACATAAAGAAATAAGGAAAAATAAGCTAGACTAACAGAAATATTAAAATAGACAAAAAAAGTGAAAATAACAAAAACTAATTCAGAATAGCAATCCCAAAAAAAATCTAACAATGTACACCTTCGATCCCCGGCAACGGCGCCAAAAATTTGTTGCCTCGCTAACAGTTATGCAAGTTGTGACATCCCGGACGCTGACGAGAGCGGGAAGTGATCGCCGGTGCGCAAGGGCATTGACAAGGAGCGGCTCCTGGAAGGTTTCCAGCGACGGGGGTACATGAATGAATCGAATCAACACCCGAAAGAGAGAGATTCCAGAGATTGTTCTGGTATGTGACGATACAGTTGGGAATGGCTTATAAGAATTAATTGGTACTACCTATACTAACAAGATGCATCTACTTTTCGGTAGCCCTGAACGGAAGAACTCCATAGTTAAGCGTGCTTGACTTGGTGCAATTCTAGGATGGGTGACCTCCTTGGAAGTTTTCCCGGGAAGTGTGCGAGTGAGGACAAAGAACGCTGAAAAGTCTCGTGTCAGTGTGTGGGGAAAGTCGTTGATCCTTGCAAGTTGCCAGGCGTTACAAGTGGTATCAGAGCCAGGTTTCGATCCTGGGACCTGTGGATTATGAGGGAAGGATTAGTGAGAATCCTGAAATTGGGGTCAAAATGTGTACCAAGGGCAAAATGGTAATTTGCCATAAACGTAAATCGAGGCATGAAAAATGGAGTAGGATAACTCAAATGATCAAAATAATGCCGGAAATGGATTCAGGACGAAAAATTGAATGAATAGGCAAGTTTTGAAAATTTTGATGAATAGTGATTTTTCTGGTGTAAAAATACTGCGGTATAATTGTACCGATAAGAGTGAAATTTTTATGAGTATTTTGTACCATGTAACATCCCGGGCACTGACGAGAGCGGGGAGTGATCGCCGGTGCGCAAGGGCACGGACAAGGAGCGGCTCCTGGCAGGCTTCCAGCGACGGGGGTACATGAATGAATCGAATCAACATCCGAAAGAGAGGGATTCCAGACATTGTGCTGGTATGGGACGGTACAGTTGGGAATGACTTATAAGAATTAATTGGTACTACCTATACTAACAAGATGCATCTACTTTTCGGTAGCCCGGAACGGAAGAACTCCATAGTTAATCGTGCTTGACTTGGAGCAATTCTGAGATGGGTTACCTCCTGGGGAGTTTTCCCGGGAAGTGTGTGAGTGAGGACAAAGCACGCTGAAAAATCTCGTGTTAGTGTGTGGGGATAGTCGTTGATCCTTGCAAGTTACCAGGCGTTAAACAAGTGAGCGCGCAAGTATACGCGACAACAAGTAATAAAGGGCATATTTGAGACCCTAATATCGTTCTCTCAATGATCTTTGGCGTTTGTAACTTGACTAAAATTTTCAATTACTAAATCTAAATCTAATCTAAAAAGTGAGTAAAAATAAAAACAAAGTAATCACAAGACTAAGTTAAAATATTACTGACCAGTGACTCTCTTTTTTTTTGGATTTTCAGAATTGATTTATTGAGCTAAAGGATAAAAATGAAAGGCAAGCAAATTGAGTGTCTGATGTAAAAAGATTTTTATATAAAAAAATTCTAAACAAAACTATGATTGAAATATTAAAAATCAAATGAAAAAAAAATCTGAGTTGGTGAAAATCAGGTTGGAAAATTAGGTTGAGATTCGGTTTACCTTTCCTAACAGCACTGGAATGAAAGACAATTATAGATTACTAAAAATTAATTCCCAGTTAACGGATCACTCTTATTAATCTTAATCCCTTAAAATCAATTTATCCACAACTTTCATTTACACATCCCTGTTCTAAATGAAGTGAGGACTCTTGAATCACAAGTTCAAAGTTACATGGTGGTTGCCCTTATCCCTAAGCGACAACCCTTGAATGCTCTCATAATCAAGTCCATGTGCTTAATGCATTTTCCAGAATTAGTCAATCTCCCACTGACTTCTTCTTAAAACAACTTCTGTCATCAGGCCTCAATGAAAGAATATTTAAATACTAGGCATGGCATTAAACAACTGAAAATCAAAGTTTAACAAAAGTAATTAACAAACATCCATTACTGAGATTCGGGTAACCTAGACCCAACCTTAAAAGGTTTAGCTCATACCCATAAGGGCTGAGCTACAAAAATAGCAAATGAAACGAGAAATTACAGATGAACTAAAGTGCAGAAAACGTAAAACACAGCACGAGTCCTATTCACCAAAATAGCCTCGGTACTGTGCTGACAAGTTCTAATCAAAACAAAGTAGCATCTATTTACAGTACTAGAAAAAATAAAAATGGAGAAATATGGAGAAGGAAAATACAAAAGGTCCGAGAGCCCTCTACATTGTGTTCCTTGCTCCTTTTATAGTGCTCCTAATGCATGCAAGAACTCATCAAGAAACCATCAGACTCCACATGTGTTTGTTCTCACCCAACGTTCAGTCCTTCCAATGCAGGTGCATATTCAAGATTTGTACTCGAATCCTTTCACCCACGAGTGTGTAACTGCCTTCTCCTCAAAATAACAGCCGGGATTATTTTTTTGGTGTTTTTTTGATGATTTCTTGGGTTGATTAAAGTTTTGGGTTTTCTTTGGTGGATACTAAGTTGGAGATTGACACAAGAGTGGTTGTGGGCTTGATTGAGGTGCAAAACTGTATTTAGAGGGTCATATTGTGTGGTTAAAGAGTTTCCGTAGAGAAAAGCAATGAAGAAATAACCTTAGGGTTTGGTTTGAATATCTGATGGAAATGAGTTGTCTTTGATGATTTCAACTTTTTTTCTATTTTTGCTTTGTCGTTTCTATCCTTTCTTCTTTTCTTTTTTCTTTTTCCATCAATTGCCCTCATGCATACTTAATTGGGCTGACTGTGTTTTCTGAACTTGGGCTTCTGAAATGAATTAATGTAAAATATATAATAGCAGCCTATTACCAAAAGTTAATCAAACTAACAAAATTTGATCATTATGCCTATTAAATAATTGTTAGATAAACTTTAGTTATAGTGGTTTTAGTTATAAAGAGTTGTGTCTTTTTAGTTATGAAGAGTTGTGTTGTTTGGCTCTTTAGTTATGAAGAGTTGTGTTGTTTGGAGTCTTTAAGCTTTTGTATTTTGGCCTATAAATAGGTCCTTTGTATTTCATATCAAACAAACCTGTGAAGAGAGAAAATAAGAAATAGAGTTTTTCAGCTCCTTTATCAGTGAGTTATTTATTTGGTTTGCACCTAATATAGGTATCGATCCAACAAATTGGTATGAGAGCTATGGAGAGTGTGATCACTACCAGTATGTCGCTGCCCCGCCTGATAAAGGAGAGTTATGTGAATTGGAGCATTCAGAAGAAGGCTCTGCTCGGATCCCAAGATGCTTGGGAAGTTATTCAGGAAGGTTTTGTTGAACCTGCATCCAGTGCAGGATTCTCGGCAGCTCAAAACAAGGCGTTGAAAGAGACACGTGCGAAGGACAATGCGACCTTATACATGTTATTCCGAGCTGTAGACGAGTCCGGATTTGAGAAGATAGCAAGTGCAACGACGTCTAAGGAAGCGTGGGACATCTTGGAGAATGTCTATAAAGGAGCTGACCGAGTTAAGTAGGCCCGACTTCAAACTCTGCGTGGCGAGTTAGAAGGAATGAAGATGAAAGATTCATAGGGTGTATCTGATTTCATCACCCGATTTCAAGCCGTGGTGAATCAGTTAAAACAGAATGAAGAGGAATTATCTGAGACTAGAGTTGTTGAAAAGATTCTGAGATCGCTGATAGACGACTTCGAAAACGTGGTATGTGCAATTGAGGAGTCTAAGGACTTGGCTACGCTTTCTGTTGAAGAGCTAGCCGGTTCTCTTGAAGCGCATGAGCAGCGCAAGAAGAAAAAGAAGGAGGAGTCTCTTGAGCAAACACGCCATACAAAAGCAACAATTAAGGAAGAAAAGGTGTTGTACTCTTAGAATGTCTAAGGTAGAGGTCATGGACGAGGTGGACATGGAAATGGCCGTGGTGGTAGAGGTCGTGGTCAAGAAGTTCAGAGTGAGGAGGAAGAACAGTCAAGCCCACAGAACTGGCGTGGAAGAGGAAGTTGGTCATATTACTCCAACATTGAGTGCTACAAGTGTGGCAAGTATGGTCACTATGCAAAAGATTGCTACTCGGATAAATGTTACAATTGTGGTAAGATCGGACATTTCGCAAGAGATTGCCGAGATGAGAACGATGTGGAAGAGACAACCAACCTAGCCACAGAAGATGAGGCGAAAGAAGGTATTCTCATGATTGCACACAATGAAGGCAACACCGACAATGACATGGTGTGGTACCTCGACACGGGTGCAAGTAGCCATATGTGCGGGCATGAGCACTTATTCAAAGAGATGCGAAAGGTGGAAACTGGACATGTGTCGTTTGGAGATGCGTCGAAGGTTGAGGTCAAAGGTCAAGGTACTATTTGTTTCTTGCAAAAGGATGGCTTAGTTGGGTCAATCTGAGATGTGTATTACGTACCAGACCTCAAGAGCAACATTTTGAGTATAGGGCAACTCATGGAGAAAGGTTATTCGAAACTTATGAATGACCGGATTTTACACTTGAAAGATAAGCAAGGGCGTTTGGTTGCTCGAGTTGAAATGGGGAGAAATCACATGTATAAGCTGAATTTGAGAAGCATGCAAGAAAAATGTTTGCAGGCATACGTAGAAGACAATGCGTCGATGTGTTTGTAGGTAGATGTAAAAGATAAGGCGTCACTGTGGCAAACTGCCATGGACGAGGAGATTAAAGCAATTGATCGCAACAACACATGGGAGTTAGCGGAGTTGCCGAAAGAAAGTCAGTCCATTGGTGTGAAGTGGGTGTTCAAGAGAAAGACGAAAGCTCAAGGTGAGATTGAACGGTACAAGGCGCGACTTGTTGCAAAAGGATACAAGCAAAATACTGGAAGTCTTTATGTTTCAACTCCGATGGAACTTGGTGCAAAACTCTCGAAGTTTGATGGAGGAGAACGAGTCGATGCAAGGAAATGTGGAGTTATTACATGTGGCAAGTCAAGACCAAGTAGGAGATATTTTCACAAAACCACTACCGATGTTACTGCTGGAAAATTGCAAAAGAATGATTGGCATGAAAGATAGAAGGAATATTTAAGTTTATGGAGGAGATTTGTTAGATAAACTTTAATTTAGTGGTTTTATTATAGTGGTTTTAATTATGAAGAGTTGTGTCTTTTTAGTTATGAAGAGTTTGTGTCTCTTTAGTTATGAAGAGGTGTGTTGTTTGGAGTCTTTAATCTTTAGTATTTTGGCCTATAAATAGGTCATTTGTATTTCATATCAAACAAGCCTGTGAAGAGAGAAAATAAGAAATAGAGTTTTTCAGCTCCTTTATCAGTGAGTTATTTATTTGTTTTGCTTCTAATATAGAAATCGATCCAACAATAATGCCCAAACAAGTCTTCTTCAAAGACTTATCAGTTGCATATACATGACTCGAACTTAAGACCGTTGATTAAATTAAAATAATCTCATATTAGTTAACTCATGCTTGGTGGTAACCAGATGTTTCCTTGAGTTGATATATTCGATTTCTGACTCTAACTATCGTTAGCTGTTAGTATACGTTGTTACTGTTTTCTGTTAACAATATGCAAGACATAATATGATTTATGGTGTCGGATCAGTTAGCATGTGCTCAGAACTCAATATAAGTACTCCTTGATTCCCTCAGAACCTGCAACTATACATAGAGAGAGAGATAATGATCAACGTTGAACGCAATTAAATTATTATTAATTCTAATAATTGTTAAATGGTGAGTGATATTCAAACTAGAAACAAAACACGTTACTAGCACAATTATATTTTGTTTAGAATATGTTAAGGGATCGATTATTCTGTATATATTTTTTATGCTTACCTTATTTACTTATCTCTAGTATCATTAGATAAGAATCTCAACTAACTTTTACTATTTTTCTCTCCTGTTGACAATGGCGGACCTTAAAAATTTTATTGTCTGCATATTTAGTGATAGGGGATTGGGAGCAGTGTGCTCGAGAATTCCTTGTATCCGGACTTGCATTCACTTGCGCCATAGTAGGTCTGCCACTGTTAATGTATCATAAAACATCAACAAAGAAAAAAAAAAACACGGGAAAAAGTCAAGAGAAAGCCATTGCCACCATGCCACAATGCACCAACACGAGATCTCAGATTCAACACGATATTGTCCGTTCTAACCATGCCACATTGAGGACTTCAAAAAAGTAGGTCCGCCGGTATACCAAAGGTTCCCATGGGATTTTCTAGTTTTTTGAAGTCCACCAATATACCAAAGATCCGCCAATGTACAAAACATAAACAAAACTTGGCATTTTTTTTTCGAAAGTTTATGTCTGCAAGTGCATACACTTGCCCACAAGTAGATCCGCCGGTGTCTGTTGAGATTCTTATACAATGGTATTGGAGATGAGTAACTAGAGTAGGCATGAAAAAAAAATATATAATATGATATACCATATGTTAATTCCAAGTTATAAGTGAAGGAATTAATGATGAACCCATTGAACGAGGTCAAACGCAAATGAGAACAGGAGACTAGAACTGATATAACTTTGTATAAAGAGAACAAGTTAAGGGACAAGCAGGCATTAAATATTTTGCATGTTAGTGGAAAAAAAGAAGGGAAGTGAAGAAAAAGCAAGTGGGAAAGGATGACCCACATGGATGCACTGAACCCTTATGAGAATCCTCTCCCTCTTTCTCTCTCTCTCTCTCTGAGGCAAATCACCAAACATGTTTTTCGTGTAAACAAGTTTAGCAAACATATCAAGTTTACCGAGATGTAGCAGCTCCTTTTTCGGCGTGCAGTGAGGGCTGAGAGCCTGAGCCTTTGTTTCCTTTGCATCCACATTTCTGTAGCCTTTGTTTACTCTTCCATAACTTTCGCACAACCATATAATAATCCTTCCTAAAATATTCAATAAGAATATCATATCCAAAGTGATTAAATTTCTTAAAAATTTAATTCTTTAAATAAAAATAAACTGAATGATTAAATTATCACTAAAGGAATATTGTAAAGAAACTAGTCATACACCACCCCAAAAGTCAGCTCAAAGGGTGGGAGTATCCAAGTTCTTATAAACTCCACATTAGTTGCACATACAACTAATGTAGGACTATATATCTCAACACGCCCCCTCACACAAGAGCGGTCCAACATACCTGTCCTAAGAAACTCTACAAGAGAAAGTGGGGGACAGCGAGACTCTGATGCCATGTTAAGAACCTTGGGATGCACCATTCTAAAAGTTAGCTCAAAGGGTGGAAGTGTCCAAGGTCTTATAAACTCCACATTAATTGCCCATACAACCAATGTGGGACTATATATCTCAACACTTTAATTTAATTAATATATAAGAGTAGAAAATAATAATAATTTAATTTAAATGTACTATCAATATAAAAAGTTTTTAGTTATTATCTTTAACTTCATCTTATGAGTTTGAAAACTTTTACTTGTGGTTCAAAATTATACAACATTATCATCAACAATGTAACAACAACAATGATGGCATCGACGATGTTATTTATCTCAAGTGACACTTAGACATAGACATAGTTTGATCCAGTTGCCTACCACTATCTTTCTTTTTGGTAATCAAAAGTTAAAAGAAGGAAAAAGTCATCATGTTTTAAGATTATGATATATTGATTCTTCTCAAAATTTAAAAAAATAAATAAAAAATCCACCTATGCTTTAAAAGCAACGTCTTCCTTCCACAATTGTTAATCCACTATTCTCTTTTTCAAACTAGATTTTAAATGTTTTAAATAATAATAATAATAATTTGAAAATGTCGTAACACACAAGGTCCCTATCGTGGCCCTCCTCATCACATGATAGTTGTATGTCCAAAGTTAAGCAACTGTTATTTCTTCTGAATCCAACTTCATCTTTGTAAGTTTTATTGAAGGACAAAAAAGAAAATTTTATTTTAACTCTATAAAAATACACTCCATATATATCACATAACTTTTATTTAATAAATACATTAAATTGATCAAGTATAAGTTATATGAAATCAGTATTTCATTATCATATTATTAACATTAAATTGATCCATATTTGAATCAAATTAATGGCATTATTTATAATAATATTTTAATTTAATTACAATTTAGAATAACTGATAAATAGAGGATTAATATAATAGTGTTTGTATTTCAAGGATTAAAGTCAATTATTGCTCAAAATGGAAAGAGAAAAAAAATGTATAACTATGTTCCGTTTGCATATTGCCCTCTTTTGTACCCCAACTTGTTTCAAAATGGACCAAAGCAAATTCCATTATCAAATCATACCCCAACTTGTTTCATACCTCTCCCGTCAATATAATAAGGGAATGATTATTTGAAGTGATTAATTTTGATGGATTATCAATGTCAATAAATTGTATACTATCATGATCAGTAAGGCATTATCCCACCCCTTAATGAATTTAACAATTTGTGAGATGTCAAATTCATTAGGTGATGTGGCACTATATCATTGGTTGATAACTCTCTTTCTTTTTTTACATATTACGCATTTAAATTCACTTTTACTAGCTTATTTGCTCCAATTAGAAGGTAATTTGTGTTCTTTAAGCATGTGATCCTGATTTCATTTTTTTTTTTTTTTTGAGATATTTCAATCAGTTTATCGCTTCTCGACTAGTCTGATTCGAGGCGGGTTCCGGGATTAGAATTTTGAATTCCTCCCAAAGATAATATTAAGGATGATCGAACACATTATCTCGATTGATTTTGGGATTTATATACAAGAAAATGATCATTGAGAAACTTTTTCATTTTTAATTCTGATCATGTCCCAAAAAAGTAGCATCTCACTTATTAAGCAGGAGGATATGGGAAACCAAAAACATTCAAATTAAAATTTACTTTCTCCATGCACGTCATCTGTGTAGTTGTATGCGTTCGCTTATTTTAATTGAATTTAAACATTGTACGCTGATGAAGTTAGCTATTGATTATGTTAAAATTAATCTTCGAGTGAAAAATCAAGGTCTACAGATTTGAGAGAGAGTGTGTTTTGTGACTTCGTCCATAAACAACTATGTTAAATCTTAATAAATAGAATTTTGTTACTTTTATGGTCTTACCCAGCTTGAAACACATTGTAGGTAGGTTAAGATATGTAAAGAATTAATTCAACCAAAAAGTTAGTACTTGAATGAGGTTATTTGTCTGTACAAAGAAATACTTGTGCTTAAAAATTCATAATATTAATTATTTTTATTAATAGAATGAAGGCAATGAAATTTTCAACTCATGATCACTTAGTAACGTTAAGTCTGATATAAAGTAAAGAATAAACTCAATCTAAAAATTTAAACTATTGCTACATTAATGATTTTATATTTCTTTATTAAAGTATATATACGTTTTATAGAGCAAGTAATCCACTTGATATAATGGATCAAAATTTTAAGCTTATTTCCTTCTTCTTCTTTATGAAAATTAAGCTTTCTTCCTTTAATTTGTGCAGTGTATAATTTCCATCACAAAAATTTAATGAATAAATATCAAGCCCTTTTTTTTTTTCCCCAACTTCTTCTTTTACTGCAGAAGAGATTTTGTGCATTTTGTGCAGTGACCAATTATAACTATGTCTTACGAGTAAGACATAGTTTTAATATTAAAATTATTTTTTCTCTCTATGCCACGTGAGGAGAGAGAAAAAATGTTTTTAAAATTAAAACTATATGTCTTACCGGTAAGATATAGTTGTAATTGATTGCTGCAAAAAAATCTTTTTTTCCCATAAAAGGAGAAGAACATTTCCCTTCTTCTTTTTTAGTACAAACTTTCTCTATTTTTAAATGGTTCTATATTAATTGTGTTAAACACCAAAAGTTTATAAATAAATAATTGCGAAATTCATTAAAAAAAACGTTATTTTTTCTTTAATTTTGAGGGAACTTATGTCCTTAATTTTCATTTTTTTTTCTTTCTTTCTGGTCTTCTGCAATTGATGTCCTTGTTCATTAAACATTGGACATTTGAGAGACGTCTTATTTTGGGCTCATAGATTGGTACAATGGACATAAGTCGCAGCAAATTGAATATTAAAATGAATGAAAGCTAGAAATAATGATGGAAGGATTGAATGGAAGCAACATTGACATCACCTCACAGTCTCACACTTCATTAGTCAGTATTTGTTTCCACTTTCCCGGATGCCATTCAGGCACCACATCCCTCTACTATACGATATCTGGGTCCACTTGCATCCCATGAGAACCATCAATATTTCTCTCCCTCTTCCAATGAAATTTTACTAATTTTAATTTAGACTTAATAGATCAACATTACAAACACTACTATAATTCACAATTTTATCAAAGAGTACGAATATAAGTGTTTTTTTTTTTTTTTTTTTTGGGGTGAATAGTCAAAAAATGAAATGCATTCGCTTATATATATATATATATATATATATATATATATACACGTTAAACACACATGTAAAGTTGTGACAATATTTTTAGTGATAGAAAGAGATAGATAAAGGGGAAGAGAGAGTGGAGAAAAAAAATAAAATGGGACCCACCTCTTTGTGAAAGTAAAATGATATAAGTTGTTTTTTTAAAAAGACAAACATTGTTTTCCCATATAGCTTATATAATATGTAATGTTGCACACTGTGATAAAAGAATAAAGAAAAAAAATAGGAAAATTTTAAATATATTAAAATACAAAAGAATATAAACAAAAAAAACTTTAACTTAATATAAAAATAATAATCAAGAGTCAATTAAACTGTTACAATAGAATAGTGTTTGACTTAAAAATTTTTTCTCCATCTAATCTCTAAATATATTGCTGTGATTTTTGATTTAAAAATACTGAAATATCTTCTTTTTCTATACATTAAGATTTGGATGACTAAGTCAGTTGAATTTAAAAGGATCGCGTGTTATATTTTTTTTTTCAAGAAATTAAATTAGGTCTTGTAGTTTTTGTTGATATCCCAAAATATATATATATATATATATATATATATATATATATATATATATATATATATATTTTCAAAAAAATTGTGTGTGCACACTTGCAAGTACATATATCTGTGTATAATCAACTATAGAGATGTGCTGAATTCAATCCCAAAAAGTATTTTCGTAAATTATTTTCTGCATTGTTAATAATGAGTACAAGTGCATGTGATTTAGCTCCCCATATAGTCAGGCTTTGAGATATTTCATTTTCCTTTGGTATTATTAAATGGTCAATTAATTGTTCGCTTGTTTGACTTGACCTTTTTCTCCATCTAACAATCTAAATATATTGCCGCGATTTTTGACTAATGCTGAAATATCTTCTTTTTCTATACATTAAGATTTGGATGCTAAGTCAGTTGATTGGATCATGAAGCAACACATTGAAGCAAACCAACTAGCTCTTGACACATGGGAGGAATATGAAATCATTATAATGTGGGTTCTTGAATCCCGAATAAGATTTGCATCTTTGAAATGACAGATGAACAAAACTCTAGGGATACTAGCGGAAAAGTCAAATACTATATATCATGAGGAATATTCTCACTACCAAAATTTTCTATTACTAATTTACTACCTATTTAATCACCATTAGATTAACATTTTCTCTCTCTTTAAAAACATTTTAACATTCTCTCTCTTTCATCTAATGGTGATGTGATTGGTAGTAAGTTAGTAGTGAGAATTCTTGGTAGTTAGAATATCCTCACTCATATATCATTAATGTATAATTTTCTATCAAATTGGTATTATTCAATTCTTACAATTTGTTTAGTGTTTCCCACAAACAGATTCTGTGAATTGAACTACAACATTTAAAAAGATAACCCAGAAACACTGCTCTGGCAACTGAATTCAATTCATAAAAAGGAATTCGCGGGCACCTGCTTTCAACTCTCTAGGTTACACAGGTTGATTTGAACTTTCCTGTTTTATATCTTAATGCAACTTGACTATTTTGTCATGAAAAAATTGAGCCTGTATACACAATGAGTAAACTGGTTATGATGATATTTCATTATAATTTAAAACTAAAATAACTCAATGCTGAATCACTTTCAGCAAATCGTTTAGTGAAAAAATAAATAAAAATTAATTCAAACTGATTTAATCCGAGTGACTTGAACTAATAATTATTGATTAGTGAACAAATCTTTAATAGTATTTTGACTGATTATTGATACATGTAGTTCATATTGCCAATTGTACCGAATTAAAAAAAATTCAAAAAATATTAATGGTACCTAATTGGGAAATAAGAAATATTGAAAAATCTTGAAATATTGTCAGGGTCATTGTGATACGTCAAGTTTAAATGCAGAATTTATAAGGAACGTTAATGATTGGAGTATAAACGCACCAAATTTATATTGTTAAGTGGATAAGAAGAAATACTTTTTTTTTTTTTTTTGTGAAAACAGAAGAAATACTTTTAAACTCATCAAATATAGTGCATTATTATTAGGTACGACCGTAAGAACGAGTAGTACAAAATTGAACTAATGTGTTTAAATTGAGCATTAATTATTACATAATTAAGAAGGAGTGGAAAAAAGTTTCTTCCCCAAGACTAGAGGTATGGAGAAAGCTTTAATTGCATTAATTAGTTGAATTTGCAAAGAATACATGAAAAATAAATAATCAACTGTATTAATTTAGTAATTTTTTGAATTACAGGTGGCAAAAGGTTTTAACGAGTCGAGTTCACATCGTATGAAGTCTAAAACTTGGGTCAAATAATCCAATCTAAACAAAATCAATTTTGTTCGCTAGTCAAAAATTGAAACAGGGACAAGACCCGCCGTGGGACGCAGGTCACACAGGTTGACCCGTTAAAATTGAAAAATTGATTTTTTTTTCTAAAAAAAGTCAAATAAAAGGAAAAAATTAAATAAAATACGCAGTTGACCAGTGACCCTCAACAAGGTATGTCAAAATCACCAAACGTTCAACTTTTTTTCATTTCTTTGAAAAAGAAAAATTGCGGGTTGACACGTGAGTCAACTCCTGACATGACACAACACTAATTTATGTCATTTATCCAAACCCGCACACGATTCATTTTATCTCACTGGTCGACATGACCCGTATTTTGACGTGTCATCACGGATCAACCCGCTTGTCATGCAACATTTTGCCGCCCCTAGTTTGATCCCAAACGATTAAAAGTTATTGTTGGATTTGAGGACTTGCGGTGACTATATATGAAGGAGAAAACCACAAGTAGTGGCAGATCAATATGCACAAATAGAAGTCTAGAAGCCAAGAGATATGTATGTGTGTGTTTGTGCTTAGTAACAAAGAATAAGGATTAGGGTTGTGGCGAGCATGCTAGTGAGGTTTGTAACACCCCGTGTGCACCCAGTGTATTAAACATACATATGGTAATAGCGCAGCTAAATAAATGCGGAATCTAACTTTTTCCAATTATGAACCATTCATTATTAACCAAGTGGATTTACTTATTCCTTTTCAAAATATAGCCTCTATGTAAATTATAACAAAAACTACACTGAATAACCTCATGGCATAAATATCTATGTATCTAGTCACGGAACTACAACACGTAGACCGGACAATATCCTGATACAATATGACAGCTCGAATATAAAACAAACATAATTGATACCAATGTGGCATGGACAACCCCCATGCTCACCAAATAAGGCAACATAGTCAATCAATGTCTCATATCAACTAACAATACGCTAATAGCAAAGCATAATCAATATCCAGGCATATAAGTAAAGCAACATGCATAATCAGCTCAACTCTGGCCTCCTGCCACCGAAGGTCTCAACCCCAGAGGTACATGTACCTGAAAATATGCCCCAACACGGGGTGAGATCTCTAAAAAGAAATCTCAGTAAGGCAAGGGATCTTCAAGGATCTCTCCTCCCAAGCTCACTTACATGTGTAATATAAGTTCCAAAAGATGACAGTAGTATAATTTCATAATCTGTGCAATGCAACATATATCCATGTCATGTGTGAAAGCATCCTACTGGCCAGAGAATAAAAGGTAGGGATTACATACATCTATAACCTACAGTACAAGGCTCCTCGCTTGTATCTCACCCTCGGAGTTACCATCTTGTATGTCTCCGCATACTCAGGGATTACCGTGTAGTTGGAACACCACATACATATCATATGGCAATTGCACTCATAAAATAGCTCAATAGCATACCCATATTCATCATATATTTTCAGAAAACACATCATGTATATAAATCATCCTTCCATGAGGTATGGTGGAACCAACAATGGGAAAAATTGAGGACACGAAAGCTTACCTGTCAAACTAGCAATCTCAAGCTAAAAACCCCAGATCACCAAACAACAAGTTCACGGTCTTAAGGCTTGTGGAAACAGAAAAAAGAAGGTGTTTTAAATCTGTCCTCACCACCCTACACTTCAGACTCAAGAAGGCCACGAATTTGGTATACTAACAAGGTTCTTTCCTTCACCAAATAGCCTCTTGAAGCACCAAAGTGAGTGAAAATGGCCTTCACACTCGCAACCAAGAGGTCAGCAAAACCACACCACCAAGCATACCTCACAACCTTACAAGACGTGATTTTTCTCCCTCACTAAGTTTGCTCTCAAGTGTTTAAAAGGAATGATGATGGTTCAATGGCTTAGGATTGGAGCAATGTGGTTAAAAATAGATTCTTAGTCATGCTCCATTCTAAAGCTCAAGCCTTTAGCAGAGGCGAAGGTGGTAGCAATGGAGGGTATCATCCTTGGGATCAGAAACTGACCTAGGGTTATGTGAAATATTCCTATTTATAGGTCGACTTAATGAATCCACTGGTATTAGTTCTAATAGCTCCACTAATCATTTTAATCTCAAATTTAATATTCTAAAGCTAGCCATTTTTCTAGGATTTTTCATATTTTTATTATAATTTTTGCAGTACTTTTTCGGTACGCATTTTATACGTAGCCGGTATTAGTTCTAACATCAACTCTCATTATTATGACTCCATACTTGATATTCTGGTCCTAGGTATTTTTCTAGGAATATTCATATACTTATTATAATTTTTTGAGATACTTCATCGGCACACAATTATATCAAGAAGCAGAACCGGAATCTGCACTTTTCATCACAATAGCGATTTAAGTATTATTTGTCCTTCTCAATAATTATCCTAACCTTTCTATATTTATTCAAAGTCAATTTTGAAATTATTTCTTAAACTCATAAATAAATTATTTAAATTCTCAATTTAACGGTGCGGGTTCTTACATTCACCCCACCTCTTAGAATTTTGTCCGTAAATTTAGAGACATACTTGTCCCTAAACTCGGGATATTGCCAGAGAAGCTCGTCCTCCCACTCCCAAGTACACTCCTCATGAGTTCTTCCTTCCCATTGTACTTTGACCATGGGAATCATGTTGCTTCTTAGTTTCTTCTCGCCACGATCAAGAATCTTGAGTGGTCCTATGGGAGTCTTTAAGTTCTCCCGAATTTTCATATCATCAGGTTGCACTACATGCGAAGGATCCGCTATGTATCTCCGCAGCTGGGACACGTGAAACACATCATGAATGTTGGCCAGGTTCGGAGGCAAGGTACCCCGGTAGGCAATAGGCCCTAGCCTACCAAGTATTTGGTATGGCCCAATGAATCTCGGGCTAAGCTTCCTCACTCCGAGGGCACGAACAACACCGGTGACGGGTGAAAGTCTCACAAACACGTGCTCACCCTCACTGAACTCCAGTGGCCGATGCTTGTTCTCATAGTAACTCTTCTGGCGATCATGTGCTTGCTTTAGCTTCTCTATAATCATCTGGATCTGCTGGGTAGTCCCTTGGACAAAGTCCAAGCCAAAAACTCTCTCCAACCTCAGACCAACAGGTAGGAGTCCGAAACCTCCTACCATACAGTGCCTCGTAGGGTGCCATGCCCAAGCTAGCATGAAAATTGTTGTTATACGAAAACTTAACCAATGGTAGGTACTTATCCCATGCTGAGCCCTACTCAAAAATGCAGTCCCTCAACATGTCATCCAATGTCTGGATGGTCTGCTCAGTTTGTCCATCAGTCTGACGGTGATAGGTTGTTCTCAATCTAAACTGAGTACCAAAAGCTTCCTGCAACGCCTCCCAGAATCGAGATGTTAACTTCGGATGTCTATCACTAATGATACTCTCGGGTACCCCGTGAGGCCTCACGATCTCGCGAACATAGAGCTTGGTCAGCTGCTCTATAGTGAAGCTCACCTTTATTGGAAGAAAATAGGCAGACTTAGTTGATCTGTCCATAATAACCCAAATAGAGTCATAACCAGCCTGAGTATTAGACAGTCCCACCACGAAGTCCATAGAAATGTTCTCCCAATACCATTGTGAAATCTTGAGAGGTTGAAGCTTACCAGACGGCTTCTGGTGTTCAATCTTTACTTTAAGACATATCAAATACTTGGACACATATACCGCTATGTCTTTCTTCATGCCCGACCACCAGAAATTTCTTTTTAAGTCTTGGTACATCTTTGTATCCCCAGGGTGGATAGTGAATTGGCCCTTATGAGCCTCTGACATCACCTCCTCAGTCAATGGACCTCTAAGTACTACTATCCTTTTCTGAAACATCAGCAATCCCTCATCATTCCAAGACACACCATCTTGGTTCTTTACATAATCAAGGCACTCTCTTTGCACTTGCGCCTCTTTGATCTTCTCCATCAGCTCATTTTCAACTCTCACAATTTCCATCTAAAGAAGTGCAACCCCAAACAAAGAGGTCACTATCAAATCCCGAAACTTCTCTGTTACATCAAAATCATTAATCATCGAACTGGATAGGCTCACGGATTTCCGACTCAAAGCATCAGCTACCACATTGGCCTTTCCCGGGTGGTACTTCAACTCATAGTCATAATCCTTCAGAAATTCCATATACCAGTCTGCATCAGCACACAGCCCAGCCCCTTCTTAGAAGCATAACAATAAAGCTCGATCTGCTCCGCAGGATCAGGAAGAAAAAACACTGGTGCAATTATCAATCTCTCCTTCAACTCCTGAAAGCATTCCTCACACTCGTGAGTGTAAGAGCCCGCACCGCTAATTAAGGTGATTAATTAAATAAATGCGATAATTAGGAAATAATTCCATAATTGACCCTAATAATTATTATGAGGCTCTAATAATTATAGTGATTGGGTAATAATGTTGAAAGTCACTTTTCGGGTGAAAAGCGCAGATACTGATTCTGCTACTCAATATAAATGTGTACCGGTGAAGTATCCCAGAAAATTATAATAAGTGCATGATAATTACTAGAATAATATGTAGGACTTGTAAAACGAGTTTCAAGTCAAAATAATGAGATCTGATGCCAGAACTGATACTGGCTATGGAAAAGCGCATACCGGAAAAGTGCTCCGAAAAATAAAATAAAAATATGAAAAATCTTAGAAAAATGATTAGGTTAAGATTCCAAAGTTTGGAATTAAGATCTTTTGCGTAGCTATTAATGATAATACTGCGCGTTAAGTAGCCATGTGGCCTATATACACTACTATTAAGGGCACAAAACCCTAGGTTTCAGTTTTCCTGCGTGGAGAGGAGGCTGACTAGCTTATCTTGTTACTGTTTCATTGCTCCCTCATCATTCCCTTAGCCTTGTGACCTTTTTTCCTCCATTTCTCTTAACCTTGCTGAGTCTTGTGGCTGTGTGAAGTCAGTTTAGGGGCTGAGTTGTGTTGAGTGAGTGTTGTGAGCTTTTTCCTTGGTTGTGGGAGCTCCAAAGAGCAAGCTTTGTGGAGAAAGATCCTTGCTTGTATGGTATTTTCGTGCACCTTAAGGGATAGTACCTTAGATCCTTGCTCTGTTTTGAGCTTTGGTAAGCTTTGCCACCTTTGATCTTAAGTTTTTTATTGTTAAAGTTGATGTCTTGCCATGTTTAATGAGTAAAAAGTAAGTAATCTGAGTATGAACTTAAAACAGTGTAAAGATGCATGCTTTAACGTTTTTAAGTATTAAAAGTTGGACCTTTGGAAGCATATCTTCACGAAATGCAGAAACTGCATTCTGTCGTGAAATATCCGGATATTCCATATCTAGATATGGTCAGTAAGATATCCGGATATTGCATATCCGGATATGCCTCGAGGAATATCCGGATATTCTAGGATTTCGTAGAGCGGTAGCTATTGGGGGTTTGTGGACCCTAGATTAAGGAAGTTGGACTTCTGTAATTAATGAACTAAGTCAGAATCATGTGATTAAGGGCTTATGGCTTTGTTGGAAACCTTAAGATTTAAAACGTGATGGAAAGGCGTGGTCTTTAAGTTGTATGCTTGTGGTGCATATTTAATGATATATTATTGGTCCATAATAGATTGTGATACTGCTATGTTTGGACTGTGAGGGTGGTTGGACTCTTGGCTTGGATTGATTGCTTGCAAGGTAAGCTTTCGTGTTCTCGGTTTAGCCATGATGTGGTTCCACCATGTCCCATGGGGATGTGGTTTATGCATGCTGTGTTACATGTTTTTGATGTTTTGGAAATGTTATTGAGCTGTTATATGCAATGTGTTGTTATGATATGCATGTGAATCCACCTATACGGTAAGCCTGAGTATGTAGTACATAAAATAGGGTAAGGCTATGGTGAGGTGCAAGCGGTGTTCCTTGTACTTACTATGTGGGTAATAGACGTATTCCTGCATTTCTCTGGCCAGTAGAATAATGATAACTCATATGGTATGGATATCTGTTGCACTGCATACTTTTGGAACTTATACTGAAAATAAATACTTTTAGAACTTATATTGCATATGTAAGTGAGCTTGGGGTGGAAGATCCTTGAGGACCCCTTGTCTTACTGAGATTTCTTGTTAGAGATCTCACCCCACGTTTGGGGACGCTTATTTCAGGTTCAGGGAACCCAGGGGTTGAGACTCCTAGTGGCAGGAGGCCAGAGTTGAGTTAGATACTGTTGTACATGCTGACATGAATGGATATTGGTTGTTGTTTCTGTTTTCTGCTATTATTATGATATTTTTTGTTGAGACTGCTGTTGGGGCAAAAAATGACACTTAGAAGGCTTTCCATAAAGCTTTTTCTCCTTAAGCACCTGCAACACAATCCTCAAGTGCTCCTCATGCTCCTCCTCACTCTTGTAGTAAATCAAAATATCGTCAATGAAGACGATCACAAAACGGTCCAAGTACGGCTGAAAAATACAGTTCATGTAATCCATGAATACCGCTAGTGCATTGGTGTGTCCAAACGGGATCACCAAATATTCATAATGACTGTATCTGAACGAAACGCGGTCTTGGGGACATCCTCTGGCTTAAACCGGATCTGATGGTATCCGAATCGAAGATCAATCTATGATTACACACAAGCACCCCTAAGTTCATCTAACAGATCATCAATACGATGGAGGGGATACTTGTTCTTGATTGTCACCTTGTTCAACTGCCTGTAATCAGTGCACAATCGCATTGTCCTATCTCTCTTCTTAACAAAGATGACTGGTGTTCCACATGTAGACATACTCAGTTGGATGAAATTCTTAGTAGAAAGATCCTCAATATGCTTCTTCAATTCTGCTAACTCAGGTGCAGATATCCGGTATGGAGCTAATGAAATACGCCCCACACCAGGCAACATATCGATTGAGAACTCTATCTCCCGTTGTGGCGAAAACTCAGGAATCTCCTCAGGAAAACACCTCGAGGAATTCCCTCACTATAGGAATGCCGGTAATATCCTCCTGTGTCCCACTCACCGAACCTCCCAACTTGACAAAACCAAATAACCCTGCTCTCAAGGCTCTCCTAGCCTGCAGCGCTGATATATAAGGAGAAAAACTGCTAGTGAAATCACATAAAGACATCACTACTTTCTTAGCACAACAATCAATCATCACACAATTCCTGGACAACCAGTCCATGCCAAGGATGATCTCCAAATTAGCTATAGGTAGTCTAATCAGGTTTATTGAAAACTCACGACCATACCACTGAAACACTACATCACAGTGCATAGAGGAAGTATCACACTTTTCTCCAGTGGTGGTGGTAACACGCAAAGGTGGAGAAAGTACAAAAATGGGCAACTAAAGTCCCACAGCAGTCGGGATCGCGATGAAAGAATCTCTCGCCCCGGAATCAAATAATACATCCACTTCATAACCACCGATAAAAATAGTACCTCTCACAAGGTTTGAAGCTTGGTTCAACTGCTGCCGATCCACGGTTTAAACTCGGCCCCTGGCTGGTGGCTCGACAGGTGCGACTGTAGGAGGGATAGGAACCATCTGCAAAGGAACCGCCTGAACTGCTGCAACCCTAGCAGCTAAAGAAGTACAATCTATGGCATAGTGGCCTTCCTTGCCACAATGGAAACAAATGATCTGACCGGTGGAACATGGCCCAACATGTGATCTCCCACATCCAGTACATTTGGGAATACTGAAAGGCCTAGCTGCACTCCCCTGTTGAGTCGATGTTCTCTTAAACTGGTTCGGCGTCTGCCTAGCAGAAATCTGTTTTCCTTTGCCCTTCCCTCTAAATTTCCTGTCTCTCCAGGAAGTGGAGCCACTAGCTCCCTTCGACTCTGACTCTCTTATCTTCCTCTTCTTATTTTTCACACAAACATCATCTATATCTCTACACTGCTGAACCAAGGTACCAAATTCTCTAGAGGCAGCACCAGCAATGTGATCCGCTATTTCTCCATTAATTCCCCTACGGAACATAGAAGCCAAGAATGCCGGTGTAAGCATAGCAATCCTAAAGTGGGAAAATTTGGCCAGTTCATTGAACTTAGCCAAGTACTTATCAACAGACATCAAGCCCTGAACCAAACGCTCGAACTCCCCTTAATTTTTCTCCTGGTCATCATAGGGAAAGTAACTCCCAAGAAATAACTCCTCAAAGAATGGCCACATGATAACATGACCCTTCTTTGGTGTTTGTTTCCTTGAGTTTTAGAGTAAGTTTCTTGAATCCTCTTCTTGAAAAACCTCACCTTTGAGTTGTGTTCTTGACTTCTGACTTTGAGTCTTTCTTACAGGTGTATTCTTTGTGGAAAATAGGCATCTTTGCTTGAGAAAAGTGGTAGCTTGAAGCCTTGGAGCTAACTTGAAGATGTAAGCATGAATCTTTGGAGAAATGATGAACAAAACCCTCCTCCTCTTCACTGTGCAATTCGGCCATCATGATGTTACTATGGGGTTGATTTTTTAATTTGATAAAAATGGGTTCTTGATGTTGTAAAGGGTGGAAAATTATAAAGCTTAAGAACACTAATCTTGCTTAATGATGGAATTTAAACCCTAATGACACTATCATGTCAAATCCGCCCAATGAGTATAATTAGGATTTTATGTTTAAAATTTAATTAAATAGTGGATTAATGAACTAATTAAGTGTAGGACTTAATTATAAAGAAATTGTGGAGTTAATAAGTGAAAAACCCTAGTTTCCACCTCCTACACATTCGGCCAATGGAGGATGACTTAGGGTTAGTATGTTAAAATTGATGTTAAGACCTAATTAGGATACTAATCAAGGGTTAAAGTGAGATGGATCATGCATAATGGATTAATTAATTATAAAACCTTAAAAATGAACCTAATTAGGGTTTAGAAGCACTAATTATGTAATTAGTGAACTTAATGAATTAAGTCCTAATGTGACTATGTGGGAATGCATAAGTGACCTAATCACAGAAAAAAAACCCTAAAATTAAAGTAACCTAGGGTTGCTAATCAAAGATAATTAGGGTTTATTAATTAAACCTAATTATGGAGCTAGTTGATAACCTAGGCTTAAGATTAGTTTATGGACACATGATCATGTAATCTAATGAAAGAAAATCCTAAGGAATAATACCGTATACAATTCGGCCATGTGTGATATAATTAGGGTTTTAGGTGCAAAAATTGTATTTAAGGATGATTTAGGGCTCAATGTGTGTTCGAGGCTTGAATCAACTTGTAAATTGAAAATCTAACCTAGGGTTTTCCTAAGGATAAAATTTCGGCCATGAAGGAATATGATGACTTGGAAGTGTTGAAAATAATCTAGGTTACATTAGTGGTCCTAGAGTGTGGTGCTAAGGTTATGCAAAGTGTTTTGATTATGTTGTGCTTATGTAATAAGTTAATACTTCATAATGCACTAAAAACATGTAATTAAGTAATAAATGCTCTAGACTTGTAATGGACATATTATTGACATATAAGTACGAAATGTGGAATCATTAAATGGTTAAGTCTTGTATATTTCTTGATTAATTACTATATAATTAATGATGTGAATGGTTCCTAACTCTAGGTGTGCCTAGAGAACCTTGCACTTGAGGATTTTATTGGAGCATACATATTATATTGGAGTATGGGCTTGTGTTAAGCTTCTTGAGGTAAGCTCCTAGTTTTGCTTGCTCTTCTCTCTTGTGGCCCCACCATGATGGTGGACATTATGGTTGAATTGTATGAAAGTATGTGATATATTGTATATGTGCATTCATTCACATATATATAGATATTATATGATACTTGATGTTATGATGATGCACTGATGATGTATATTATGAGGATTCTGGCCAGTGATTATGGTATGTAGACTGCCTATGGCTTAACCCTGGGAGTTACTTCATACTACAGTTTGTGTTGACTGCCTATGGCTTGACTCTGGGAGTCAAGCTAGGCATGTTGGACATGTCAGTTAGCTATTCTTGGGGAGAGCTCTTGAATAGTTAACCAGAGGATGAATTATGATGATATGTTTATGCTGTATGTTTGTTATATATGCTTTATATCTGACTTGTCATGCAGGAAGTGGGCTCAGGGGATTAGAGGATCCTCTAAGAACCTTGAGCTTACTGAGATGTTGTTATCTCATCCCTTTTTTGGGATATCATTTCAGGTGCCTATGGTAGCTGTGAGTAATTTAAGGGCAAGGGCCCGACTACGGATTAGTGGACTGATGTTGCTGTTTATGTTACGCTGTTATTTGATTATATGGCTTGGGTAGTGTTTTGACATGCCTAGATAGATTATGTTGAGACTTTGTTGACGTATGTAATAATGCTCAAGATTATTATTATTTGAGCTTCTGGTTTATGGATGTATATATTATGAGTTATGTTAGATGCATGTGAGGAGGACACATAAACATGATGTATGGATTTATTAATTTGGGCACGAAGCCATTTTGTATGTATTGATCCATTGAGGGGATTGCAATCCGTGTGGGACTTGCAAGTTGTCTATCATTTAACTGTGTTTCTCAGGTGTGATTGTGTATGAGATTCTTATCTCCCAGTTATCCATTAAACAAACGTTATGTTGTCTGTGAGACTCTTTTAGGAATGACACTTGTTGTCATATCCGGTTGGTCAATGGCCACTAATAATGGCTAATGGGACTTAGATAGTAGATTATGATGTTAAAATTACGCGAATGTAATATATCATGTTAACGCTTTTAGAAACATTTTCAGAAAATGTTTTGAAAAAAGTTTATTCTTATTTTTACAAGACGTTTTATTAACAATTAAATAAAATCTTATGCTGTGTATGCTATAATATCACGATGGTAACAACCAGAGTACTACGGGGTATTACAAGAAGAGACCTAACCAAAATTATTAAACTTAGTTCCCTTCTTATCATGTCCTTTTTTTTTTTTTTATAACATCTTATAGTGGCCTTTCGATTAGGCCAAGAGTGTTACCCAGATTAATGAGCATTACCAATATCTAAATCTAAACAAAAACAACACTTAATCAAACAAACCTATATAATAAACCTCCATATAAATTATGACTTAATTAAAACAAGAAAAACAAATATAATTGTCGTCACAATAATTAGGAATATTTCTAACATATGTCTCCTATTTATAATATTATCTAGTAGTCCTGTTGCTTTATTTTTTGCTAATGGAGGGTTATTTTTTATAAGGATGGCATGAATATCTCCATCAACTTTTGAATTTGAATAAGACCTGGATTTGGATAAAATTTCTTTAAATTTTTATTTTCAAAATGTCTTTTAAATTTAGTTAAACTTCGTTAAGAATACATCTGAAAATTCAAATTAAATATAAAACAGATTCTGTACCAAAAAAAAAAAATATATATAAAACAGATGTGAAAGACTAATTTTTTCAAAAATAAAATAAAATTAATTAAGAAAAACTAATAAAAATAAATAAAATTTCTGAACAATTAAAACGAAAAAATGTGTAATTTACAAAGTCACTATAATCCTTAAGCACTAGAAAAATTGAAAGAAAAACATAAATTTTTATTTTATTTTATTTTATTTATTTCTCTCCTTTCTCTGGTTCACTACAACAGACGTGTGGAATGGGATTTAAAAGGCGTGATGAAAATATACGAGAAAGAGGACCCATGTGAAGGGCACCAGTTGAACATACTGCGAGTTTTGATTCTCATGGGAAAGGACTTTAGTGGCGTCAAAATCCATTATCTAATCATTTTGCTTCCCCCACTAAGCCCCAAAGCTTCGAAAGTAGAATATTAGTCAAAACAGGTGATAATATATTTGAAGGTTTGACCATATCTAGGCAAATTATCATTCAACAAAACCATCTCTCATTTAGATAATTTATCTCGAGTAACTACAATACAATGTCGTTTTGGACAGAAATTATGGTATTTTTGTAATTTTAATTTTATTTCAGGGATTATAATAATTTTCATATTTATAATCTTTTAAGATTTCAATATTAAAATGACGTCGTTTTGGAAATAAATGCAGATAATTTATCTGCATTAATTACGAAAACATTTTTCCCATATATATATATATATATATATATATATATATATATATATATATATATATATATATATATATATATATAAACATTTCTACAACAACTTTATATAAGCTTATCTACAGTTACCATTTTTAACTATGTTCTCCCGGGAAAACATAATTATAACGTTAAAATTGTTCTTTTTTCTCTCTCCTCAGTTACTTTTCAGAACTTTTTTGTTGATGTGGAGAGAGAAAAAAGTGCAACTTTATCGTTATAACTATGTTCTCCCAGGATAACATAATTAAAAATGGCAGCCGTAGATAAACTTATCTAAAGTTGCTGTAGAAATACTTTTGTCATATATATATATATGATAATTGAAAACCGAAATCAAGTAATTTTTAATGGGATTTGGTACCACTTGATCAACTATTGCTTTTAAGAAAGGGAATGTAGGCCGAAATTGAGGTGATGAAACGAATTTAATAAAATTTAAACTTGAAATTAAGTAAGGGGAAAGATCCATTTATCAATTTTTTTTACAAATTACACTAAGTATGACCGGTTATATACTCTTGATTGAAATATGAACTTAATATAATTTATAAGAGTTTATAAATATAACATTCACCATTAAGTAATTGTATAAAGAGACTTGATATTACCTTAACTAAGCGTCTAAGGAAAACCATCTCTATACATCTAGTTTTGCAAGTCAGAAATAAAAAAATAAAAAAATAACATGTAGTTCCTTTCCTACAAAGAGGTGAAAAAGTGGGACAAAGAAGGTAACTGTGAAGCAAAGAAAGCATATGGAGAATTTGAAAAATTTGAGAGTGTTGTGTTGGGGTGGGGAGCGAAGAAGGCCGGAGTGGGAAACCATCACCAAGCAGACAAATCCCCGTTTGAATGGGACAACATGGGATTTGGTATTCAGTTTATTTGTAGCACTTTTTTTTTTAGAATATTGCGTAACACACTTTTCCTTTTAATATGGATTCTCCTTAGTCCAAAACTACATGGCTTTGGGGATTGTGGGTTGTGGAGTGTCTCCACCATCAGCACCACCACTTTTGGATACAGCTAGATGTCCTACAATCTATACAAAAATAATGAGATTTTTTTAATTTATATAATTTCATTACTTTAATTTTGGGAATAACATCTATACTTTTAAAGGATATAATCATAGGTCATTTTGGATCTTAACCGTTGATTTTCATCCATCAACGGTTATATTTATTGGATTAAAATTATTAATTAATTAATTAAAAGATTTGGCCCATTAAGTTTGACCCAATAAATTATAACCGTTGATGGGTGAAAATTAATGGTTGGGATCTAAAATGACATATGGTTATATCCTTTAAAAGGATAAATGTTTTTTCCTTTAATTTTTCTTTTCTTTTCATTAAAACTATGTATTTTAAATCTACATCTAAATGCACCGGGGGAAGGGGCATTTGAAAAAACAGTATCTTTGAATGACATAATTTATATTCTTTCATTCTCACAGAGAGGTGGGACCCACACCTTTATTTATTTTTTTTGTCAATTCTCTCTTCTCCTTTATCTATCTCTTTCTCTCTCTTAAAATAACACATACTTTTTCCCTTTATCTTTTACCCTTTTATCAATATTTTCTTTTGAATGCTCGTCTTTGTCATATTATGAAGTATTATATTATAGAGCAGTGTTATATAATTTTTTTAAAAGTTTTTTTTTTTTTAAACATCATGTATATTAACAATAAAAAGGCCAACAAAGGATATTAGATATAAAATTTGACAAATCCTACAATTAAACATGGACATCATTCAGCTTTAAAGATTAACGACTAAGCTGACGAGTAATGTTATACTCTCACTCTCACTATGAATACAAAATAATGATACGGATGAATCTTCAGACTCAAGAATAAAATATCCTAAAAGTAAACACTAAAATATGACAGATCTAATTAGAATCTACCCTTAGTTGTATTTCTTAAATAAACATGGGATAAATTATGATTCCTATGGAAGTATATTGTATATTCCACTTAATCTAAGTTTCTATGCATATCTATAATATTAATTAGTGAGGGTAACATCATAAGCCTTAAATCAATGGCTCGTGATGGAAAGACTATAATTAATATAATTAGCTATGTCCCCACTTCATAGTGATGGAGTTACGGCGGGGCTAAAAGGGTGATTCCCCTCAAATTCATGCTGACCTTTGTCTAAATTTCTATTGAAACTTAAGAGAAAGATATTGCAGCATAAACTCGCATAAACTCGTCTCTTCTCAAACTTAGTCTTTGAGCTTATTATCTTCTTTAAATCTAGCTATGTTAATTACCCTACTGCTTAAATTTGTATATACAAGTCACTTGACACTCGACAATATATGTTATTATCATTCATGCCATCTCTAAAAGCAGTTCTTATCATATATTTGCTGCTTAATATTGCTTCTTTCTGAAGAGTTTTGTGCTCAATTTTGCAAAAATTCTTCAGCATGTCACGAGTTTTGGCTTCCAACTTAGAAATCCATCCATTTGGAAGTATGGACTTCAGCTAGAGCATATCTAATACTTCCATCACTATTAGCATTCCAATCAGTATATATCTCAATAGTACCCTCTGAAGTCCCTAAATCACAATATTCTGCTTGAGGATGACCACCGTGTATGTACTCACTTCCCTTATTAACATAAAATCACAATATTCTGCTTGAGGATGACCACCGTGTATGTACTCACTTCCCTTATTAACATAAGTTTTAATCGATTAAATATTCGGAACAGTGACCATTTTGCCACTGTTCACCAAAATATTTACCAGACTGCCACGCCAACCGGAAAAATTCCAAGAATGCCACGCGGGCTAATTCGCTACACTGTGTAGTGAATTATGTTTGCTGATGTGGCACATCTCAATTGGCCACATAATTCGATATACAGTGTAGCGAATTACGTGGACAAGATGTCAGACTGCACAGTCAGCAGCAGGACACGTGTCAAGCCAGCAATAATTCACTACTCTGTGTAGCGAATTATGCCCAACGGTAACCTGCTCCACTGCGCATGTGTGCCACATGTCAAACATGCACAAATTCGCTACACAAGATAGCCGAATTTGGTGCATCTGTTAGCCTATTTAAACCCCTCGCTCCCCGCTCCTCCCCTCACCATTTCCTCTCAAACTCTCCCTCACTCCCTCTCTCTCTAAGTGGTTTCTCTCTCTACAAGGTTAGCTTTTATCTTTATTTAATTTTGTTGCTTTAATAATGTATTTGATTTATTATTTATGCTTTAATAAATATGTTATATTATTTAATGTTGATATTTGAAACCTTAGGTTAGTAAATGAGTTATACTATTTAATGTTGATAATTGAAACCTTAGGTTAGTAAATGTGTTATATTATTTAATGTTGATATTTGAAACCTTAGTTTAGTAAATGTGGTAATTTTATTTCACGCATAAATGGTTAGGTATAATTTATTTAATTTATTATTTATGCTTTAATAATTTTTCAATGTTATTTAATTTTGGTATTTGAAACCTTAGGTTAGTAAATGTGTTAATTAATTTCACGCAAGAATGGTTAGGTCTAATTTATTTAATTTTTTATTTATGCTCTAATATTTTTTGAATATTATTTAATGTTTGTATTTGAAACCTTAGGTTAGTAAAAGTGTTAATTTATTTCACTCATGAATGGTTAGGTCTAAATAATTTAATTTTTTAATTAATTATTTATGCTTTAATAATTTATAAATATTATTTAATATTGATATTTGAAACCTTAGGTTGGTAAATATGTGAATTTATTAATGCATAATTGGTTAGGTCTAATTTATTTAATTTATTATTTATTCTTTAATAATTTTTGAATATTCTTGAATGTTGATATTTGAAACCTTAGTTTAGTAAATGTGTTAATTAATTTCATGCATAAATGAAGGTCTAATTTATTTAATTTTTTTGATTAGGCTTTAATAATTTTTAAATATTAGTTACGGTTGATTTTTGAAACGTTGGGTTAGCAAATTTGTTAATTTATTTAAAGCATAAACTTAAATTAGGTCTAAACTATTTAATTGTTTTGTATTAACTTATTTACTCAAATATTTATGCATTCTTAGTTTTTGAATATTATTTGGGGTTGATAATTTAATTTATTAGGGTACATAATTAGTTAGTTTATGTAAGTCATAAATAAATAGTTTTAATCCTTTAATTGTTATGCATTATTATTTTTAATTATTTATTTATGCATTCTTACGTTTTAAATTATCGCTAATATGATTTAATTATTCTTTTGATTAGATCTATAGAGCATGATGAGGCACCTCGTCTTGGGTCTCCTCGCAGCGTGATTGACCCTGGACCTGAAGACCGTACTCTCCTGACTTTACAAGAGAAACATATATCCACACATATGTGAAACACTTGTGAGGATCTGAATGTCCAAGATCGTGTGATTAATGTGCGACATGCTGCGACACATAATCACCTTGACATTCCCGAGGAGATTCAGCCATGGCTGATACAGGCTAGGTTCTACCATATTCCGCGCTTGCGCAACCATGAGGTTAGTATATTTTTATTGTATCACTACGTAATCACCTTCGATAGACCATGCGCTTGTGTCTGCGCTTGTGAGCGATGGCGCCCAGAGACACGGACATTTCATACGACTATAGGCGAGGTCGCCATCACCCTAGACAATGTGCATCACTATTAGGATTACCCACGGAGGGTGAGGTTGTGTCCGGGAGCCACGGACGACATCCATTTAAGTAGATGGTCAATGAATTCTTAGGAGCTAATCCGCAGGCTGATAGGGATCTGTCTGGAGATTTGTTGGGTCTTCGCTTTCTACAGGAAAGGTTTCAGCATTATGGAGGCCACGCTGCCATTGAGGTTGACCGTATGAGATATACTCGCGCATTAATATTGCGCATACTAGGTGTAACACCCCGTTCTAGAACCGGTTTGTTAACATTGACTTATGATATTATGCGCAGTTACAATCACATTGGTGCAATTAAAATCCGGTTAAATTTTTCTTTTAAAACAAGCCGAATTAAAATTACTCAATTGCGTGACCATAACCAATATACATTGCGGAATAACAAACTTAAAGCTTAATACCATACTTTAATTTCATTTATTATGGTCTCCATTTGCCCATTATATTATAGGATTTTTCATTAGTTACGCGTGGGTTCAAACCGTGCTCAAATCGAAGCACCGTAGCCCAAGTTATGAGATTTCTAAGCGACAGGTGCTGAGTCGGCAGATCCCCCGCGCTGAAAGCGCCACAGTGGCGCCCTCAGCGCCAGCGCCACTGCCTCATTTTGGCCGTTGGCGCTCCTAGCGCCTGACAACAGGGCTGTGTACCCAAAACAGGGCACTTTGACCTACCTGTGGTATTTTAACCATAACTTTAGTTATACTTATCCAAATTACACAATCTTGGTCTCTATGGAAAGCTAAGAAACATATCTACAACTTCCATCAAGACACAAAGGTCCAAATCTATCGTATAGGGTACGAAAATTGGACAAAAAGACAGGGTTCCTTTGTTTTAAATTGGTTTTCCAACCTAAAGGTTTTCTTTCACCTAATTTACATCATATAATCCTTTCAATACATGAATTCTAGTGTCTCTAGATACTCATACACAAGAGAAGCATGCATATCATTTCATCATATATGCAAATACCCAATAATTACAACATTACATCATGTTTACAAGTCTCAATTACAAATCATGGGACTTAGCTACAAAACACTATGATCAACTCCTTGGCTCCCATCAACAAAAGAGATACCAAAGGGGATGAGCATAGGCTAAGTCCAACCAATTAACACATAGCATGCATATCACAATTGTCTTTCATTTACAATCATATACATAGGAACTACAAAATGGCATGCTTAATCAAATGACACAATATCTTCATATGCCCAATCACTTCAAATATGGCCACTTGCCATCAGAGGCTCCTGCAGCATCCTTTCCTGAAAGGGGGTCCCCAACAACACGGGGTGAGATATACGAATATATCCAGTAAACCAGGGGTCCTGGGAGCATCTCTCCACCCCATAGTTCAATAACAGTGTAATAGCAATGACAATAATAATGCAGCAAATACATATTCATGCAAGTGTACAAAACATCTCCAGGAGAAATCCCTCGAGCTCTCGAGCTGTCCTAAGGATACTCAGATGCAAATAGTCCTACTGGCCAGCTAAACTACCAAGTATGATTTATGCATCGTCATGCAACATACCAACATAGGGAAACACCATCCTATGTCACACCAAAGCATGCAAATACGTATAACAAAGCATTACAATATTTCATTGCATTTATATACAACAACACACCATTACCCGTGCAGGGCTTGGTGGAACAATAAAGGGAATTACACCCAAGGTCCGAAGGCTTACCTCAATGCTTCCAACTTAACCTTTGTTCCTCACCAATCTTCACAACATAATTATCAATCCCAAGGAGCTAACCGAGCTCCATAGCTTGCTCCAATGGTTGGTTACTCACTGTTGGTCCAAATGCCTCAATCCTAAGCATCACATGGACAATATCAACAATCAACCAAACCAAACCATTGATTACCAAAACAAGCCAAACCATAGTCAAATGCATAATTTTGTAATTTTCCAAACAAAATCATATGACTATATAAACTTATTTTCACCGATTAAATGTCGTTCCTAGCATTTTTCTCAACATACTCTAGGCCTCAATCTTCCTAGAACATAGCCCATTTACTCACATAACCATAAACCCTATACACTATTCATCATCTTCCCCAATCATGCATTTCTCATGAAAATAGAGTTCAAGGAGTAGAATCTTACCACCAATGGTTGCACAACCAAGGATTGGTTACTCCTCAAGCTTCCATGGAAGTAGGAACTCTCAAATCTCACAACTTCTCCAATGGGTCGCAACTTTGGGAGGAGGAATCTCACAACACACTACTCCCCACCAAGACCCAAGCTAGGATTGTGAAAGAGGGGAAGATTTGGAGTGGTTTAGGCTTTGGAATCACTCAAAACCGTCAAGGTTTGATCACCCAAGGGTTTTCTTCTTTCTTTTCTCTTCTCCTTTCCTCTTCTTCTTTCTCTCTTCTTTTCTTCTTTCTTCTTTCTCTGTTGCACGGGTAGGGGAGGGGAAATAAGGGTTCCTTTAAGTGGCTTCCCACTTAACACAGGTTAAGTGGGTATTAGTTCATCTATCTATTCAATTCCATAAATTACCAAACTTTACCTAACAGTCTGGAATATTTTTCTAGGAATATTTCTACTTCCATTTTTATATTTCGGGCACTTTTGTCTACACCCATTTATACCCCTTAATTTTCACAGAGTACACTTTTTACCTCAAAAGTGACCCCAATTAATTTATAAGGGAATTTACTTATTTTTACTCACTAATACATGCTTAATTATCTAATCACATGTATTTTGCTAATTAATTCTATTGGGCTATTATACTAGGCGGGACCCTGTTTGTGGACACTACCTCCAGCTTCGTTCCTGAGAGATATTTATTATATTTGGATGATTTCCAGCAAATGAGATCCTTTAGTTGGGGCTCTGCAGTTCTTGCTTTCTTATATAAGGAATTGTGTAAAGTGACAAACAGGAGACGTTCAGATATGGGTGGTTGTGCACTGTTATTGCAATTATGGGCGTGGACTAGATTCCCGCCTATCTCTCCTTTACTCCACGACATGTCTGATGAGCATGCCATTTATGGAGCCAGGTATACATATTGTTGTATATGTTTCTTTTTTCTCTTTTCGTCTTTGAAATTTGTAATATTATAGTATGCTAATACATGTGTGTTGATTGTTGCAGTTTTAACATTTATGATGTGCGCCAGAATGTGTTTACACACATTCGCAGGTACCACCATCATTTGGACATGATGCGTGGACGGCAGTTTCGTTGGAGACCGTACCTGGGCTTTGAAGTTAATGCACTTATTGCTGACACTGCTCGCAGATGGATTTCTGTTTGTCCACTTATTTGTTATCAGATCGTTGTTTACCAGCAGCCCGACAAAGTTCTTCGGCGGTTTGGTTATCAGCAGCCTATTCCACAAGGTCTGATTAGTTGTCTTGAGCCGTTGACTCTTAGCATTACCAGTAAGACGGGCGTAGATTGGAGGGATCGACATGGACTCTACATCGCTCAGTGGGAGGACAGGGATTCTCTGGTATAGCAGGTTTCCTCTCGCGCAAGGAGATGAGGGCCACCTATTTGTTAACTGTGAGTATATTAGGTGGTTTCATAGAGTGACCCATCGATGGATGACCCGCAAGACTGCGGTTGCGACACACGTGGTATATTGTAATACTCCATGTTCAATTGTTAACAACTTATTTTACGGTTACTAACAAGTTCTTTCATGTATGATGTACAAGCTGGTCGCATGGAGACAGTGGTTCATATGTCAGAGGGCCGAGTTTCGTTCAGTATGGATCAGGTCTATCACGAGGCACTCAGGTGTCTCACAGTGTGTGATGATATTACCATATTGACGGATCCTGGAGAGCCTGAAACCCCACCAGTGGTTCGTACTATGCAGGACCTTCCGCCTATCCAGCGTCATAGTCGACGTGCGCGCATCGAGGGTTTGCTGCTTCACCATTCCACGCCTCCTGTGGCTGATACGCCTGTTGTAGTCCCTCCCATTCCCCCCATCCCGCCAATATGTATTATTCTCCTGGTTTTCCATCAGGTCCTTCTCGGCAGTATTGGTGTCCCCCGCAGTATACCGGTGCACAGCTTGGGTTTCATCCTGCACAATATCCACCCTGGTCGACATGTCCTCCTATGGGCCAGTATGGGTTTCCATCTCAACTGTATCCCATGTATGCAGCCGGTAGTAGTTCACAAACTACTCAGCTTAGACTCATTCGCAGAGTATTACAGGCCTACTGCTCAATGGCAGGATCCATCACATGCACATGCTCAACCAGAGGCTCAGGTTCATGCGCAAATTGAGGCTGAGGATTCCGACTCTGTTCTTGCAGTCACCACAAGCGGAGGCTATGGGGGAGGCTGCTGATGACAATCATGTTGTTGCTGCTGCTGATGCTATTCCTGGTGCTGATGCTGAGAGGATTAGGAGAAACCCCCTAGTCATGCCAGGTTTACATGCATGCTGTCACCATTTGAGCTAATCAGTCTAAATACGCGGGGTATCATGCTTGACCACACTGATGTGTTCTTTTGTAGTGCAGGGCGTATTTAGATTTACATGGATATTGTAAAAGGACTGTGGACTCTTTATTTATGGTTATTTCACGCCTGCGTAGGATAGTATATGTTTTACGCGACTTATGGCACTATTTTTTGGTATCATTACGATTTTTTACTTTGCTTATATTATTGGCACATTTGAAATTTAGATTATAATTATGGGTGTATGCAACCGCAACCTTTTCGTTGCTTATGATTGTGGACTATTTTTGTCAACGCCGCGAATATGGAACACATTTTGTACATCTTGATAGAAATTATAATACTAAATACGGTAACATAACACACATTTTATACATATATCACTAGTTTTGCGAATATGGAAATACATAACATATGTTAGCCATTAATACATTTAACATTAGGTTGCTGTCGCGAAGGATAATGCTGTTTATTATGCCCAACCTCCTTACAATAATCGCATCATGTGAATCCATTTCATTGTGAATACGTGTACTTCTGGGCCTTCCCCTTTGACGTCTCATAGACACATATGGTATAATTGTTGAATGTGCAAATGCTGGTATGGAATCCTCGTTACCAATTGGATACCATTGAGGAGAATAAATTTCACATTGATTCCTGGCACTGTATGCAGGGTCTATGTACTATATGGGATCATGATGTGTGGATGTACATGCCGCAATGACATGGCTACAGAGAAACCTGAAAGCAGTGAACTCACCACACTGATATGTACGATCAGATAACGAAACTGACCATTTTTTACCGTCGTGATAAGTCCGTACATTATACGACTCTTGCACTTCAAATCTTGTCCTTTGTGCATCGTAAGAAGTTACATAATGTGTTGCTGCTTTTCGTTGATTATCCACATATGCTTGCCACATGACTTTGGTGAAGCGGTTACCTCTCCCAATCTCCTCACCGGCTTCCTGTCCGTGCTCCAGAAAATATGCCACCAGTCTACTGTAAGTTATACGCACAAACGAGGTAATTGGAAGGTTTCGCGTCCCTTTTAGAACTTTATTGACACACTCTGACAGATTTGTTGTCATGTGGCCAAACCTTCTTCCTTATTCATCGTAAGAAATACTCTACTTTTCTTTCAGTATGCAATCAATCCAAGCAGCTATTTGCGGGCTTGTTTCTTTAAATTTCTCTAAACCAGCATCAAAGTCCAAGCGCGATGTTGTATATCCTACACATAGCACACCAAGAAATTACAAACCTCCCATTATACAAATCACACATATCGAAAACACACCTAACTTCTTCAACTGCTTCTTCAACATAACATTCTTGAATTTGTGATTGAAATTACTGCCCATGTGGCGAAGGCAATACACATGGTATGCCTGTGGTGGTGCCCATCCTAGATCAACATTGTTGACTACAGACAATATGCCCAGATGCCAATTAGAAATGAGACAGATTCTGTGTTTTTGCATGACATGTATTAGAACAAGTGCTAAGAACCACGACCAGTTGTCAGTATTCTCCGCAAAAATGATAGAGAATGCAATTAAAAGAATGTAATTGTTGCCATCAACTGCTGTAGCAATCATGAGGGTTCCCCGATATTTTCCATATAGATGGGTACCATCAATCAGGATAATTGGCTTGCAATAATTGAAAGCTTCACAACAATGTTTAAATGTCCAAAACACCCTTCTTAACACCTTGTGAGATTGGTCTAGGCATCCATCAATGAAATGGTCACGCAAATCCAGCTTATAGGCGGATCCCTGAGGAAAACACAACATGTAATTCAACCACATAGGTAGGAATGCATAGGACTCATCCCAGTCACCGAAGACTTTTACAATAGCATTTTGCTTTACCTTCCATGCCTTCCTATACGATATATGGAATCCAAGGCTAGTAGCTATCCTTTTCTTGGATTAGCCCGATTTTGACATCGGGCTCCTCTCTTATCATTTCTGTATGTGGTCAAACAAGAATGTATTAGTAAAGCGGGGACAAAGTTTTTATAAATTTAATAAATAAGATTGTACGCACATAAGATCAATGAACAAATGAGATTTGATTCCAACTGCTTGTGATCGTGGGTAAGACTCTAACTAACACATTTGTGTTCGTTGTTCCATATGCCTATAACCCATTCACCGCCACCCTTTTTTGGTATGCTCTCATCCTCCATGGACAACCGGCGTTATGATTTTGACAAACCATTATCAACCTTTTCATATTACTTTTCTCTACGACTGTTGTGCGATGATTTTCCATACAATATTGTTTAATTGCCATCTGTATATCTTGCTTGGTGTCAAACAATTGGTCCTTATATAGCTCGTGGCCCAATTGTCAGTTAGGTATTTGTGCTCCATGCATATCATCCAACTCTTGATCTGGATATTCCCAATTAACATTCGTGTAATGGCTGATTCCAGACCAAAATGATACATTATCATTTCCTGCATAATAACATATCCAACTACAGTAGGTGGACAACAATCAAAATCACCATCGACATCCATATCTGATGACTCGTTGTCCGGAACAAGACCTTCGTTAAGCTCTTCCTCGGAACTATTCGTACGCTAAGATGGATCGTACATGTCGTGGGCCGGCAAGATTTCAAAAAAAGTTGTTGAGTTGGTGGTGCAAGCGTGGGGGACGCGTCCTCATTTTTCGGATCAACCACTGGCACCATGTTTATGTCGATGATGTCAATGGATGGTGGAGAAAATTTACTGCTTGATTTTCCACCGTAGTTGACTTCTGCATACAATTCAATAAATCTTGACCCACCGTGTTCGGAAGTGCTTGCATCTACAACTAACGTTACATCTTCATCTTCGACAATTTCCACGTCAACCCATTGCACGGGGTTACTTGAGGCACATCTAGCGGTCAATCGAGCAAGAGTTTGACCATGTTGTAATATCATCTTCTTGTATATTATCTTCTTCAGCTCATGAAGATTGCATGTTGGGCTCATGCGAAACATTTTTGCATCACCTTCAAAAACTTGCCTGTTTGGTCCAAAATATTTTTTCTCATTATAATAAACAGTGGCGATTAAATCATTCCTACCCTCACTCATCCTACAAAAGTAGGAAAAAAAAACTAACGTTCAAAAACAACACAAAAAGTAGTAAAGCTATATATAAAAGGAAATTTTTCGCACTTGGTGGTGAGCATCTAAAATGGAAGTTTTGCAATTTATAGTACTTAATTCGCTATATGGGGTAGCAGATTACTGCACATAATTCGCTATGCCCCCTAGCAGATTACTGGGGAGATGACACTTGTCTCTGATTTGTCAGATAGGTATCTAATTCGCTATGTGTCACAGCAAAAATAATTACACAATTCGTTACATGGTACAACGAATTATATGTGGTTTTGACACGTGTCTTGACATTGACTGGACAAGTACTGACCCATCTGACATGTAATTCTCTGCCCTGTGTAGCGAATTATGTGTCCAGCAAAACTGTGCCACAACATCACGCATAATTCGCTACACAGTGTAACGAATTACTGCTGGCTTGACACGTGTCCTGCTGCTGACTGTGCAGTCTGACATCTTGTCTACGTGATTCACTACACCATGTAGCGAATTATGTGGCCAATTGAAACGTGCCTCATCAGCAAACATAATTCGCTACTCAGTGTAACGAATTAGCCCGCGTGGCATTCTGGAAAATTTTACTGTTGGCGTGGCAGTCTGGTAAATATTTTGGTGAACAGTTGCAAAATGGTTACTGTTCCAAATATTCAAGTTAATCGATTAAAGAGGGAGATATAATCGATTAAATCTCAAGTCAACAATTTTTGCCTATTTTGACCATTTAATGGATTAAATATTCAAGTTAATCGATTAAAGTGGGGAAGATTGGTAGATAATTCTGGGTAAGGGACAAAATGATTATTAATTAATTAATAAGGGATAAAAGGGTCAAAAAGCCGGTAATCTTAATTACCCACGTTTGGTACAAGGTTTTTGGAAATTTTCATTGTGTACAATTTTATTTCAAAATGCCATACAAAAATACCACCAAATGAGTGATATTCTTGAAATTCAAGATGTTAGAAAAAAATTATATTATTTTTGGAACAAAATTTCGTTAATATTTTGACTTACTAAACAGTTTTTTGGTAACATTTTTTAAAAAGTGACTTTTCCATCATATTTTTAAGGGAAATATTTTTCCTATGTTGTCAGAGATAGTTATCTTATGTTAGGGAAGCAAAATTACAAGAGAGAGATCCACAAATAATTAGAAGAAAAAAAATAGAAGTGAGACTTACATTTATTATGTGTGTGTAGAAATTTAATTTATCTCATATTGAATTGAATGAAATAAATATAACCCTATTTCTAAACATCATTTATCCTCTGCTAAACGTCACTTGACCGAATAGCCTTTTTAGTGCCTATAAAAATAGTGTGTTTCGTTCGTTCACTTCTTACTATACTGAACAAAGTCACAAGAATGGAATTATAATTGAGTTTTCATCTCTCTAACTCACTCTCAGCTCTCTCTCTCTATTTGGGGAGAATAGAAGCTTCAAATCAGAAGCCAAGAAAAACAGCACAAACATACACCACAAACACTTCAATCACCAATCACATATAATAGTACCTGCTAGGCTAGGCTTTGTTGTTTCGATCTCTCTGCTTTTCTTTGCTTTTGTCTAATATTTACTATTACAAAGTCGTTCACATTCATTTTATATATACATATAATCTGGTTGAACAGTGACAATAATAAGGGTCTTTTATTTATATACATCAGTTTCTGAAGTCTGAAGTCTGAACCAGAAAATCAAAGACCACTTTTGAAAAACTCAGCTTTTTTCTTTTTTTCCCTGCTTTTGCGGCTTCACGCCGCCTTTGCGGTTTGGTTCTGCGTTTTTTCTGTGACATTTGGTGGCGCGCACTAAAGCAATGGCTTTTATTATTTTGTCGAGTTTTCAAGCATCACAGGGTAATTACAAGTGCAGGCTCTAAAGCTCCAAATCTCATTGCATTTAAAGCTTCATATGCCAATTCTATGAATAAAGAATTCATAGGCATTAACCCATCTCTGGCACTGTATTAAGTAGCTCTCAGTAAAGGCATTCAATAACAGAAGCCATTTTTTTTTTTACTTTTGGAAGATAGATCTTCTTCTGTGGTGAGTTCAATTTTCAGCCTTCCGGAGAAAGACATTAACACCAAGGTTAGTGGAAAGTGATTTGCATTAGATTTTCTGCTCCTTTGGTGTGTAAAACATGTAAACACTTCATGCCCACTTTTTATTTTCCTTTTCTCTCTGGGATTTGGTGGTGGAATTCATGTTTTTATGTAAAAAGTTTGCAAGGAATTCTCAGTTATCTGGATCTAAGGTGGTGTTTTGTTTCTTGGCTTTTGTTTTCTCAGGTTGGTGTTTGATCATGGTTTTTGTCTCATTTAGTGTCCTTTTATGTTGTTTCAGATTCATCAGGGTTAAGATAAGACAGTGTCTATCTTGGATAACAAAACACAATGTTGTCTCAGAAGCAAGCAGAGGAAGCAATAGTCACAAACTTCAACGAGACAGAGCAAGAAGGGAATGTCAGAGAAGAAGAGGAGGAGCAAGACCATTCAGTTTTCAGTGTCAAGAGCTTCCTCTGGCACGGTGGTTCTGTATGGGATGCATGGTTCAGCTGTGCTTCAAATCAAGTAAAATCACTCCATACCAATTACCAAAATCTCAATGAAAAATCACATTTTTATTTTTTGGTTTCCCATTTTAACTCATAATTAACCATATCCAATTCATTGAGTTTTTCAGGTAGCTCAAGTACTATTGACACTGCCCTATTCTTTCTCTCAACTGGGCATGCTATCAGGGATCTTGCTTCAGGTATTCTATGGTCTCCTTGGAAGCTGGACAGCGTATCTAATCAGTGTCCTCTATGTAGAGTACCGCACAAGAAAGGAAAAGGAAAATGTCAGTTTTAAGAATCATGTCATTCAGGTAAAATCTACCACCACTTGTTTCAAATCTCTTTCTAAGAAGACCTTACTTAGTTATAAAGGGTCGACTCATTTCAAATATCCACTTTGTGAGTATCTGGGGAAGGGAATACTCTAGGCAGTCTTTCCCCTTCTTTTTGTCTTATTCGAACCCGCGACTTGACACACCACGGCAAGTAAATTTATCGCTGAGCCAAGCCGGCCGTTCACCTTACTTAGTTATAGCATGTGCCAAATCACATTAACTAAATTGAAACTCACTGCAATGGATTTCAGTGGTTCGAAGTGCTTGATGGGTTGTTGGGTCCTTATTGGAAAGCAGTGGGGCTAGCCTTCAACTGTACTTTCCTCCTCTTTGGATCTGTGATACAGTTGATAGCATGTGCAAGGTAAGACCTTTTGTTAATTTTTGAATTAGATTTCAGATAATCTGAAATGGGTTTTCATCTGATTAAAAAATAATTTTTTTTTTTTTTTTTGGTTTATTAATGCAAACAGTAACATATACTACATAAATGACAAATTGGACAAAAGGACTTGGACCTATATTTTCGGAGCTTGTTGTGCTACTACTGTGTTCATACCCTCCTTTCACAATTACCGTATCTGGTCATTTCTGGGACTTGGAATGACCACTTACACTGCTTGGTACATGGCTATAGCAGCTCTTGTTAATGGCCAGGTAAATCAGTAATCTAGGGTCTAAATTTTTCTAATCCATGATACCATTATTATATGCGAACTAAAGATAAGATATTCTTTTTGTAAATAATCTTGCAGGTAGAAAATGTGACACATACGGGTCCAACAAAGCTAGTGCTGTACTTCACCGGAGCAACTAATATTCTGTACACGTTTGGAGGACATGCAGTTACTGTGTAAGTTACCCTTTTCCTCAGCATCATTATCCCTTTAGTTCTTCTCTTTTAATCGCTTATGCACAGCTTCTCTTACCAGCTTTTGCCGGTCATCTCGGTTTTCGAGACCCTAAGACAAAATCATGCAAATAACTTTTGTTTCTTCGAAAGCATTCTCCATTCCTCCCTCTTTTTGTCTCTATGAATAGAAATTATTAGAAAGGAAGAGACATTTCTGGATAATAACATGGAAAAACTACTCTTACTTTACATGTGTTAACTTTTTCTCCTATACACTATTTGATAATTGTGCCACTTTTTTGTTCTGATGGTGGATCTATGACATAAGATAACTTATCTCCTTTAACATGAGATTAATAAAACCCTAATGACATTTAATATAAGGGTTTTATTAGTCTCATTTAACATAAGATAGTTATCTTATATTGTAGAGAGAAAATAGGTGTGTCCCACCATTACAAGAAAAAAAGAAAAAGATGGGATACGAAAATCGAATTGAGAGAAAATGAGAGATGATATCTTATGTAAAAGGAGAGCAATATTTCCCTTAATATAATGTGTGTAATGTTAGCTACATGTGCAATTAGGCTCCAAGAACATTATAGGTTAGTAGCTACATGTGTCATCATTGTCTTTAATCATAACTATTGTTTTTTATTAATCACCTTTACTGAATGGTCAATAAAAGACAATGATGTCTTATTTAACTAATGTTACATATAGTAACAACATCATCATAATAAGATATAATTAAATAATGTCTCCTCCAATTTGAATGAAATTTTATTTCTTGTTTGTTTTTATCCTTTTGTTTTTTTCTAATTTATCTTTAACATTTGAACTCTGAGGAAGTAAAAATTTAACCCCCTAAAAAAGTACAGTTTATTTGATGGTTGGCACCCATTGTACTAGTTATTTTTGTCTGCATTGCAGCCTAGTAAAACAAAATGGCAATGGATCCAAGAGAGCAACAGAACCTACTTTTCTTATCTTTACCCGTTTTTAGAAATTCCAATGTCTCTATTATTATGATTATTCTTTGATCTTAGTGTAAAGTGAATAATGGTGACAAATGTTGCAGAGAGATTATGCACGCCATGTGGAAGCCACAGAAGTTCAAGTACATATACTTGCTGGCCACTTTGTACGTTTTCACACTAACAATTCCTTCAGCTTCTGCTGTTTATTGGGCTTTTGGTGATGAGCTTCTCAACCATTCTAACGCATTCTCTCTCCTCCCAAAAAATGGATTCCGTGATGCTGCTGTAATTCTTATGCTCATTCACCAGGTAATTAAGCTTTTTAAGTTTTTTTATTTTGGTACAAAATGTAACCATTTCAAGAGTTTAAGTCATAAGTTTTGTTTTTGCTATTTTTATATATAGTAATGTAGAAATAACGAAACTATAAATAATTCCACTTGTACTATTTTATTTTGTGTTAATAGTTATATGTTAGCAAAATAATATTAATATATTTTTGAACCATTGTAGACACGTATATAACTTGTCATGTAAACCTCTATTGCAATAAATGTTGCTTTAAAAATGATAATAAATTTTATTTATTTTTATTAAACATGTCAGGGTACAGAAAGCGATGATAGACTTTTTGGTGGAAATAAAGAATTCCATAAGACAACTTAAAATAAAATAAAATAATGACAACTGTTTTTATTTTCTCTTCTAGTAGAATAGCTAAAATGTAATTTTATCTGCAAACATTTAATTTAAAAAATATATATAATTTCTCGAGAATGGATTTAATTTGTGCACCGAAGTCAAACCTTTCATTCTAAAGTGTTTTTAATGCATATATATAATGAAAAGATGCTTCTTTCCCTAACTTTTGCTGATGTTAGATACACATTAAATTTTAAAACAAATTTTTGATGTATTTTTATTTATAAAAGTATTTACAATTATTTTAATATTTTTATATAATTTACATAATTTTTTATTGTACATAATTCACATAATTTTTATGCCACCAAAATAACTTACGTAAGTCAAAAGTAGTAAAACACAGCTGCTGCAGCAAAAATATTTTTAATTTTTTTTATTTAATTTTTTTCCTTGGTTCCTCTTAATAATGCTTTCGTTAAATTATTATTGAAGGAAAAAAAATTTTTATGCCACCAAAATTGAGAAGTCAAAAGTAGTAAAACACAGCTGCTGCAGGAAAAGCGCAGCAACTAAATCCCTTGGTTCCTCTTAATGATGCTTTCGTTAAATTATTATTGAATGAAAAAAAAATGTTCACAATTGAGAAATAGAAGATTTTTTATACAAATGCTGACCATTTTCCCCCTAATAAATGGGTGCAGTTCATAACATTTGGGTTTGCATGTACTCCACTGTACTTTGTGTGGGAGAAGGCTATTGGGATGCATGACACAAGAAGCATTTGTTTGAGGGCACTAGCAAGGTTGCCAGTGGTGATACCTATATGGTTTTTAGCTATAATCTTCCCTTTCTTTGGACCCATTAACTCTGCTGTTGGAGCTCTTCTTGTTAGCTTCACCGTCTACATCATCCCCTCTGCAGTTCATATGCTCACATACAGAACAGCCTCTGCAAGACAGGTAAATCATTCAAGTTTTTCTAGTGTTTTATGGGCTTTTTTGACCCATCTAATGCAAAAAGGGAAATATATTTCCTTTTATTCAAAAGTCAAATATTTTATTAAAATAATACCGTAAAACGCATATAGGAGATGTGCACGTGTGAGTCGTGTATGGGGTGATATGCAATTATTACAAAAGTCAACATGCTTCTAACATGTTAAGCAAAAAAAAATTGTATATTGCAAAGAAAAGTTGCGTATGCACTAGGATGAAAAAAATGACAAACAAGAAATAGTCAACATAATACCCCAATTGTAGAATGTATATCATTAGGGGTGTAAATGGGCCGGGCTTTGCCATACCACTTAAAATAAATATTATTTTATTTTTGATAAAATATTTGACTTTTAAATCAACGATATTTCTCTATTGATATTTTTTACCCAAGCTTTATAACATCCTTTTGACATTTGTACACTCCCTATGTACACGCATAAATCGTGCATGAGCTGATATGTGACTCCTACAAAAGTCAACGTGCGTCTAACACGTGTTTTGCGTTGCAAGTTGTGTATAAGATGATGCGCGATTTAATCATGTACATCCTCAATGTGTTTTTCATTGCGTTAATTTGATAAAATATTTGACTTTTGAATGAAGGATATTTCCCTATTGATATTTTTGACCCCAGGTTTATAACATCCTTTTGACATCTGTTACTCATAGCATATTAGGATAAGTTTTAGTTCATGTTGTATTTTGTAGTTTCATGTTCTGAATTAATTGTGTTAATGATACTTGCGTAGGCTTTTTCTCTTTATGAAGTCTTTACAATGGTAGACTTATTTAGATCGTTCAAAAAAGGTTATAGCATGATCAAGGTGATGCCCAATGATCTGCTTAATAATCTGTTGGAAGTTTGTAATATATAATATCTGATTTAAGTAATCATTAAGTTTTTTACATGTTATTTTACCAAAGTTGAATTTCCTTCCCTGAGTCATGGCATTAGTAAATGGATCTTGTTAAAAAAATTTATGTTGATTTTCTATTAATAAATATTTTACAAATTTAAATAAGATGCCACCTAATTATTTCATGTAATTTAAAGAGATAGAGATAGACCCCACTTATATTTAATAGGAGAGTATGCATGTGGTTCGGCAATCCTTGGACACCCACGTTTTGATGGGGACTTCTTCCCATATCCCACTATTAAATTAAAGTGGCCACTGCACCCAAACTCTAAGAGAGAGAAAAACATATGGAAAGAGAGAAAGACAGAGAGCAGAAAATGTACAAAAACATTTAAGGCTTGAATTTGGAAACTTTAGGTGAAAAATAGAGACTGGTGGGATGTCATTTTCCTTTAATTTTTTTTGCAGCGAGAATATCTTCTGTACATCTGTAGTAGGTACATCTGCCATTTAGCAAATGACACTTGGATAAAAAAAATATTTTTCTCTTCTTTCCATAAAGCATGACAGTCATTCCTTATTTTCTATTGGATAGATGCATTGAGTGAATGGTACAGCAGTAATACCGTAGATATTTCCCAGTTGAACAGGATGAGTTGATTGATATCTTTCCCCAATAATTCAAACTAGGACAACAGTGGAAATTTGGAACAAAAACCCCTTGATATAAATTATAATGAACCTGATGATGTTGTTGTTGTTTACTATATTGTTTAATTCTTATTACTAATACTATATTCTATTTACATCATTATTGCTCCTATTTTAATGGGAATTTTCTTAGTAATGCAATAGTGGTGTATAATAGTGGCAATCTTCAATCCTCAGTGATTTATGTTTGCTTTATTTTGCAGAATGCTGCAGAGAAGCCTCCTTTCTTCATGCCAAGTTGGACCGCGATGTATGTCTTAAATGCATTCATTGTGGTGTGGGTTTTGGTGGTTGGTTTTGGGTTTGGTGGATGGGCCAGCATGACCAACTTCATTAGGCAAATTGACACATTTGGGCTCTTTGCTAAGTGCTACCAATGCAAATCCCCAACACCACCAGCCATGGTAGCAGCACCACCCCCTGGTGTCCATCATCACTGAGTATAGCTCGTTCACTCACCTCAACATAGTAGAGTTCAGCTGAAACTACTCTTTCTCATACTTCCCTCAATATTTTGTACCATACATGGGGGAATAGTAGTAATACTCCCCCTTCATTTGATGTGTGCTGGCTGTGTTTTGCACTTTACTCTTTTTTTCTCTTTACCTTGTTTTACTATATATAGGTTTGTTTTCCCCTTTAAGGTTAGTTGATTAAAAATAGTGTGTCAAATGGGTTATGAATCCTTTGTTATAAATACTTTGGCTAATTAAATTACATATGTTTTGGTATCTTAACCTTTCCCTTTTTTTGTGGGGGTCCACTTCTTTTATTTTGGTTCTCAGATAGTATAATATTTTGTTTCCCATTTTTTTATTGTGCTCATAGGTTCAATATCAATATTACTTTACTTTCCAAAATATGCCAAATTGCAGAGGGATAGGTTTGTTACTAAGTTGCGTTTGTTTGAAGAGAAATTTTTTGAGTACTAGAGAATTGTAATTACTAGAGAAATGGTTAGAAAGTGAGTTGGGTAGAAAAATATAAAAAAGTTATTTGGTTGATCAAAATATTACCAGGAAAATTTATTTAAATTTGCAAAATCTAAGTTCGGGAGAAATTTCACACCTATTTTTTCACTTCCCTAGTTATCTCAAAATACCACTTCTCAAGTGGTATTATGTAACAGTGAATTTCATCCAAAAATCAACACAAAAGTTATTTTCCCATCTATCCTATTTGCCTAGTATTTTTTTCAAAAACCTGAACCAAACGTGATATTTTCCAATATCCACTTACACTTTTCCATCGATCTCAAAATAAATCTTCTACCAAACACTACCTAAAGGGTTGTGTGTGGGACTGGGACTTGTATCGCCCACTTCAATCCTTCAGAATTTGTATTCTTCATTCATAGTGAGGGAAATGGAGCGTGGACCCTTTCCATATTCACATGGGCTGCATGTGGGTTGTTCTGCTCTCCATGTGCCATTCTAAAGTGACCAATATTATTTATATGAGAGTTCTATATTCTTAAATTCATGATGCATGAACCTCTGCCTTAAGCAGTTAAACACTCATATTTTCATGTCATTGGGTTTGTCTATTTTTTCTTCTTTATATTGTAATTTATGAAGTGTGAATGAGTAGTTAAATATACCATATATAAGCAGCAGTGCAGCACTTCAGTTCGGTGCATCTCGTTCACTTTAATGCAAGGATCACCAAAGATATTTTTTCTGGATACAGAGAAAAGGATTCTAGGGATCTTGCTTTACTTGCCAGTGCAACTACTTAAAAAAAATCACAACTAGTTTTCTAATATAATGATAATAAAAAATAAAAAAAACAACTCTTCGTTAAACCCGATTAGCGAGTGTATGATAGAAGTAATTATTGTATGTAGTCTTATCCTTCATAGTTGCAAAAAAACGGCTTTTTGACCACTGTAGCCCTTTATTAGTAATTATTTACCGAATTGCCCTCGCTTGTAGACTATTACAAAAATTTAACCCTCCAGAAAAACATAACACCAATCTACCCCTGTTTGACCGTTGACCAATCAATGTACCCGGGTACCCCCCTTCGTACCCGGGTATTTTTTAAAAAAACGCAATCTACCCGGGTACCCCCTTCGTACCCGGGTATTGTTCTTCGTTCTGCAGATTTCTTGAATTATTTACCCGGGTAGGCAAGGGGGTACCCGGGTAGATTGCGGCCAGAAACCCCAATATCCAGGGTTTCGGCCATTTTTTGTGAGTTTTAACTTTTTTTTCCCCAAATCTCTCTCCCTCTCTCACTCTCTCCCTTCACATCACACATATATTTCAGATTATCATCTCTAATAGCTTAGTCTTGGTAGGACATTGGCATTACACCTCCACATTCCCATTTTGTGTTAAAAAATCCAAACCAATATCAAAACCCAAATCCTAGACACAAATTTTTTTGTGAAAGATGAGTTCAAGTCCTAACATGGTTCCTATAGTTATTTACTACAATGGGAGGCATTTTGAAGGGCCGTATGGAGTCCGATTTGAAGGAAAAACAAAAACGATGAAAATCAAAGTGGGCACTACATGCAATGAATTGAAGGAGAGAATTCTCCAAAAAATGGGGTCAGAAGGCATCAATTCCATCCACCGCATGATAGCCAGGTTAGAGACCGTAGTGGATAAGGACACAATATATTACATTGGTAATGATATCAATGATGATAAAGATGTGGAGTTCATCACAGATGCGTATGTTGGGTGGAAAGTATTAAAAATGATTGAGATATATGTGGAAGTTGATGCTGGTCAGTCTTCATCATTACCGGTGCATACAACTACTGTGCACTGTGTTGGTGAAGAAGATACAATTATACGATCTTCTGCACCTGCTCATGTATTGGATGAGGATGAAGAGGATGAAAATGAGGATTATGTGGAAAGCGAAGATGAGGGAGAATCTGAAAGTGCTATTCCACAAGGTGATTCGTCAGACACTGACATGGACGAAAATTTTGACGCTGACACAAGCGCTGTAAGGCTGGGTACCCCAGCCATGTCACCACTTCATGTTGACCCTGTCAGTTCATCACTTCATGTTGACCCTGTCAGTAGTTCACTTCATGTTGACCCTGTCAGTAGTGGTACGTTATTAATTTAGTCATTTTCTTTAAAAAATGAAACATTTTCGGTGCTATTGATTCAGACAATAATGATGAAACTTTAGATGCAGGGACTGCGGTCGAGCCATTTTGGAATGAAAGCCAACATTATTCATTCATTAATTGGGCGCATCCAAATGACGAGTTGGAGATCCTGTATGGGGATGATGACTTGCAAGGAGGTTGGAAGTTAGGCGATCCGTTATTTGTGCATCAAGAGTTTGGCTCCAAACCTGAAATGCAACATGCTGTGAAGATAAACCTCTGGTGTGCAGCGGGGTCATCCTCAAATAAATATCCGAACGGAAGGTCCGGAGTCGATGGACAGCAGCCTGAGGGTGAGAGGAGGAAGATCCATCATGTCGGCGCTTGCTCCTCCCTTCGGTTTCCACCGCTCTCTTCTTCGCGTGGCGTCTCTCCTCCATGCAGTCACACTGCAAAACAAAATCAATATCCAGAGTTAGGGTTAGGGTTAGGGTTAGGGTTAGGGTTAGGGTTAGGGTTAGGTCAGGGTTAGGGTTACGGTCAGGTCAGGGTCAGGGTCAGGGTCAGGGTCAGGGTCAGGGTCAGGGTCAGGGTTAGGGTTAGGGTTAGGGTTTTTTATTGGCAACAAAAAAATGCTATTTAAAAACATCATACTCAGAATGCTATTTCACAATGCTATTTCATATCCAATACATCATACTCAGAATATTATTGAAAAAAAAAACATGCTCACAGATTCAACACAAATTCAAACGAAAAAAAAAAAAAATTTTGAAAAACAATCGGTACAAAGAACCCTTACCACGCACCAAGGAAGATGATAAAGTCTTCAGATGATCGATCAAACGTGCTCCCAAGATCTCCAAAAACGCACTCCAGCAGCTCTCTACCCGGGTACCCCTTGTGGGTTTCTCAAATGAGGGCTGCTGGCCTTTAAAAAACCCTATTCGCGAAATCTACCCGGGTACCCCCTTGCCTACCCGGGTAAATAATTCAAGAAATCTGCAGAACGAAGAACAATACCCGGGTACGAAGGGGGGTACCCGGGTAGATTGCGTTTTTTTAAAAAATACGAAGGGGGTACCCGGGTACATTGATTGGTCAACGGTCAAACAGGGGTAGATTGGTGTTATGTTTTTCTGGAGGGTTAAATTTTTGTAATAGTCTACAAGCGAGGGCAATTCGGTAAATAATTACTAATAAAGGGCTACAGTGGTCAAAAAGCCCAAAAAAACTGTTTCTAATATAATGATAATTCTAAATGCCTAAATAAGTAAGTATGGTCCAAAACTTAAAAGAAAAATTTGAACAGTCCTGTAGAGAGAGAAAGAGGGAGATAAAAAAAAGATAAATAAATTGGTGCGTCAGTTTTTTAAGTAGTGGGCTAATGTGAGCCACGGTTGATATTTTTTGTAAGCAGTTTAAATTGCCTTGTTACCCACCTCTACTATTGAGTAAATCAAAGGGCCCATCCTATTAGGCGTTGCCCTATGTTTGTACCAAAAAATTATATGGCCAAGGCCAATCTTATATTTTGGTAATGCTTTCAGCATTTCACAATGTTTTTCTACAGTTACGTATTTTTGATTTGTAATACTTCAATCTTTTGTTCATTAACCTCAGGAGCATATGCATATTTAGAGAATTTCTTCTGTAAACTACAGGACCGAAATGTACAGATTAGTATTTACTTTTTTTTTTTTTTTGGTAAATAACAGATTAGTATTTATTACCAGCACTAACAATAAACCTTTCTCGATTTGTCCTTTGAAGTTTTTTTTTTTTAACTTTTCATATAAGAACCTGAACCATTAAATTGGGATTTTAAAAATTTAATAATAATTAAATGAGGATTATTAGATGAGAGGTTTAATTGTTTGAAATTAAATCATCATTTTGAGAAAATTGTGAACAATGTCATTTTGGGGTAAAGACGTGAGCAGGAAAAATACCTGAAAACTTAAAAATAAATTGTAATTTTAACAAATTATTTAATAATTATACAGGGATAATTAGAAGCAAATTTCAATTATTTAAATTAAATCACTTTTATGTGAAAAGTATGGATATCGCATGCTTCGCAGTAAAAAAATTACATAAGGCAAAAGTATTACTCGGAAACTTAAAAATAAATAGTGATTATTGTTCTATGAATTTTAAGAAAATAAAATGACAATAGAAATGCTCGTGTGAGATTGATAGAGAATTAAGTGAGAGGGTTAAGTGTGTAATTAACCATAGGGTTTAGTAGACTCACTTAAAAGACCTAAACCCATATACTCTCCTCCTTATTCTGTTTTCTTGCACTCATTAAACCCTAAGACTATTGGATAATGAACAAGAGAAATGTCATGAGTCAGCAAGTTTGTTACGATTCTGTCAGTTGGATAGTTTGTTATTATTCTGTTAGATTGGTTAGTTTATTTTGTGTCTGTTAGTTTGTTATGATTCTGTCAGTTGGTTAGTTTACTGTTAGTGTTTCAGTTCCCCTTTTATCTCTTTGTATAAATAGAGAGCAAGGTGTGGTGTATTGTAACTTTTGATTCAGATCATTCATGAAATACACGAGGCTTTTCATTATGGTATCAGAGCTCTGAATTGGAGCTCTGGTATCACAAGAGAGACACTAAAAAAAAATCTTCTTCTTCCTTTCTTTTATCTTCATGATGGAAGAACAAATTCCAAATCCAGAGCACATACAGGGAGCAACTTCTGAGGTTAATCAGCATTCAACATCACAGGTTTCTAGTTCTCATCTTAATCAGTTACCTGATTTTCATACAAATCCTTCTAATCCGTTTTTCTTGCATCCAAATGAATCTCCGTCGGTGGTGCTGGTTTCTCTGTTACTGAACGCGAGTAACTATCATACATGGGCAAGAGCAATGACAGTAGCTTTGATTTCTAAAAACAAAATCGGTTTCATCAATGATTCCATAATTCCACCGATTGAGACAGATCCGAACTATTTTGCATGGCAGAGATGCAATAACATGGTTGTTGCTTGGATTCACAAGTCGACATCACAGTCTATTGTTCAATCAGTTATCTGGATAGAAAATGCTTATGATGTATGGCAAGATTTGCAACGAAGATTCTCCAGATCTGATGTTTTTCGTGTTTCTGATCTATAAGAAGAAATCTACAAAATTCATCAGGGAGAAAAGAATGTCACTGAATATTTCACAGAATTGAAAACGTTATGTGATGAACTCGATAATCTCAAACCGCTTCCAGTATGCAAGTGTAGCATTCGGTGTTCATGTGGAGGATATGTATAGATGAAAGATTATAGAGAACGTGACTACATGATTCGTTTTCTGAAGGGATTGAATGATCAATATTCACAAGTAAGATCTCAAATCATGTTAATTGATCCACTGTCTGACGTTACTCGTGTTTTTACTATGATTGTTCAACAAGAACGACAATTTCAAGGTGAAATTCGTTTAGCAAATCCTCCGAATGCTCAAGCCTTTGCTGTTTTTGATGAACGCAATAAGAAATATTTTAGTGGACGTGGTTCTTTTCCTGGTTTTAGAGGAAGAGGTCGATATTCAAATGGTGCTCACAGTGGTCGTGGTTCATCATCCAATGTTTATGGTGGACGAGGTACATCAAATATATTGTGTACACACTGTGGGAGATCCAATCATACAGTAGACACATGCTTCCATGTTCATGGTTTTCGACCTGGTTTCAAGACTCAAAATGATGTTGGTGTTAGCACTAATAACATAATTCAGGATACACGCAGTGAACAATCTGGAGTTTCTTTTTCCAATGATCAATATCAGCAACTTGTCAATCTCTTGGAGAAGAATACAAACACTTCTGGTTCAATGCAACATGCCACAAACTTTACACAAGTATCGAATATGAGTACCAATAATATGCAACAATCTGATAATATGCAGCAGCCAAGTATTTCAACCATAAACTGGATATTGGACACAGGTGCAACTGATCATGTAACATATCTACAGTTTCATTTGTCTGAGTTACAGAAAATTGATCCTATTAAAATTCACTTGCCTAATGGTGATTGTGCCTTTGCAACTTACTGTGGAAACATTCATTTGACTCCAAAACTTGTTTTATACAATGTCCTTTATGTGCCAACTTTCAAAGTCAATTTGATTTCTGTCACAAAACTCTTAAACACTATTCCTTGTACCTTACAATTCTGTGGTTCCTTGTGTCATATTCAGGACAAACATTCCCAGGTGAGGATTGGTATAGCTGAACAAAAAGATGGATTATATGTGATCAGTGCACAAGCTGCTGCATTTGGCTTCAAGACATTTTCAAAGGATACTTGTAGTTATGTAAATAAGTGTACTTTGAATAAAGGTGATTCCATTATATGGCACCAAAGGTTAGGACACATATCAGATAATGTGATGAGACAGATGTCATCTCGTTTTCCTTTTATTCCTTTTGTAAATGTGAATCCTTGTGATGCATGTCATCTTGCAAAACAAAGACAGTTACCATTTTGTGATAGTAAAACACAGTCCACAAGAATTTTCCAATTAATACATGTTGATATTTGGGGCCCTTATTCGGTTCCTTCCATTAAGGGTCATAGATATTTCCTTACAATTGTTGATGATATGTCAAGGTACACTTGGATCATTCTAATGAAATCCAAAGCTGAAACTAGGATGCATATGCAATATTTTGTAGCTTATGTTGAGAATCAGTTTCAGACACACATTGGTACAGTTCGCAGTGATAATGGTTGTGAATTCTTGATGTCTGCTTTTTACTTACACAAAGGGATAATTCATCAACGTAGTTGTGTGGCATGTCCTCAACAGAATGCAAGAGTTGAACGAAAACATCAACATATCCTTAATGTAGCCCGTGCTTTGCTGTTCCAATCCCATATTCCCATACAACTATGGAATTACGCCATTACTCATTCTGTCCATTTGATAAATATAACTTGCACTCCACTCCTAAACCATAAGACACCCTATGAGATACTATATGTCACACCTCCTACCATAGACCACCTAAGAGTTTTTGGCTGTTTAGCATATGCCTCAACTTTGTCACACCAACGATTCAAATTCTCTGCTAAAGCCAGAAAGTCTGTTTATCTTGGACACAAAACTGGTATGAAAGGAAGCTTGTTGTATGATGTTATTTCTAGAGAAATATTTGTTTCTAGAAATGTCATATTTTATGAACACAAATTTCCTTTCCTTGACACTTCCTCCTCACATGTTAGCTCTGATATATCACCCTTCATCCCTTCTCCCTCAGTTGATTTTGATACTTATCTTCCCATACCTGAATACACTGTCCATACACCACCAGCTCATACACCACCCTCCACTTCCTATCCTATCTCCCAACCTGAACCTGTTCCTCTTTTATCTTCCCCATCCACCATCCATGATACATCAGTGTTACCTACTATTCTTGATACAACACTGCCACAGCTTCGTCGATCTACAAGGATTAAAGCACCTCCAAAATATTTGGATGAATATCACTATAACCTATCTAGTTCTCAGCATATCAATACTTGCCAAGGTATGTCTTTTAAACACTCTCCTCGCTATCCATTGTCCAATTTTATTTCCTATAACAATTGTTCACCTTCCTATACACATTTCTGCCTAAATGTTTCTTCTCACATTGAACCACATACATATGGTCAAGCTGTTAAATCTGACGTTTGGTGTAAGGCTATGCAATCTGAACTTACTGCATTGAATCAGAATCATACATGGCAGTTAGTTGATCTTCCCACAGGTAAGCAACCCATTGGCTGCAAATGGGTTTATAAAATCAAACATAACTCTGATGGATCCATTGAACGTTACAAGGCACGTCTTGTTGCCAAGGGATTTACTCAAGTTGAAGGTATTGATTTCTTCGATACTTTCAGTTCTGTGGCCAAGCTGGATTCAGTCTGCATTCTTCTTACTATTGCTGCTGCCAAAGGATGGTTCTTACATCAATTAGATGTTAACAACGCCTTCTTGCATGGTGGTCTCCATGAAGAAGTCTATATGCTACCTCCTCCAGGTCTTCCTCTTGATAAACCAGGACAAGTGTGCAAATTACAAAAATTCTTGTATGGATTATGCCAAGCTAGCAGACAATGGCATGCCAAATTATCTTCCTTTCTCATTGCACTTGGCTATACACAGGCTCAATCAGATCATTCTGTTTTCATATCCAGTCACCATGATTCCTTTACTGCATTGTTAATATATGTTGATGATATTGTGCTTTGTGGGAATAACATGACTGAGATAGATCGAGTAAAACAGCTTCTTGATGACAAGTTCAAGGTTAAAAATCTTGGAGAACTTAGGTATTTTCTGGGCTTTGAGGTATCTCGATCTTCACAAGGTATTGTTCTCAATCAGAGAAAATACACCCTTGAGCTGCTTGCTGATACTGGTCTGACTGCTGGAAAGCCAGTATCTTCTCCTATGGATGTTCACTCCAAGCTTTCTCGTGACACAGGCAGTCTTCTTCAGGATCCCTTTCCTTATCGTCGCTTGATTGGGAGACTTTTATATCTCACCAATACGCGACCTGACATTTGCTTTGCAGTACATCAATTGAGTCAGTATGTTTCTCAACCAACTGATCTTCATTTTTCTGCAGCAAAGCGCATCTTGCGTTACTTAAAGGGTTCTCCTGGTAATGGCTTATTCTTCCCTACACAAGATGATCTTAAGGTCCAAGCTTTCGCTGATTCGGATTGGGCTACATGTCCTGACACCAGAAGATCTACTTCCGGTTTCTGCAGGTCATCTTCAGAGGCCGAATACAGAGCCCTTGCTAGTCTCTCTTGTGAGCTCCAATGGATTCAATTTTTATTCCAGGACCTTCATTTGCCTTGGTCACGTCCGGCTTCAGTTTATTGTGACAGTCGCTCAGCCATTTATTTGGCACATAATCCCACTTTTCATCAACTTTCTAAACATATTGAAATTGATTGTCATGTTACTTGTGGCAAAATCAATTCTGGCTTACTTCATTTGCTTCCTATCCATACAACTGCTCAACTTGATGATATGTTTACCAAACCTCTTTATCCCACTAGTTTCCAGCATGCTTTATCCAAGCTGGGGATGTATAACATACATCGTCCAGCTTGGGGAGTATTGGATAATGAACAAGAGAAATGTCATGAGTCAGCAAGTTTGTTATGATTCTGTCAGTTGGATAGTTTGTTATTATTCTGTTAGATTGGTTATTTTATTTTGTTTCTGTTAGTTTGTTATGATTCTGTCAGTTGGTTAGTTTACTGTTAGTGTCTCAGTTCCCCTTTTATCTCTTTGTATAAATAGAGAGCAAGGTGTGGTGTATTGTAACTTTTGATTCAGATCATTCATGAAATACACGAAGCATTTCATTAAAGACAGTAGCCTCAAGCCCTCTCATGGCAGAAACTAACTTGAATACTCATCAAACCTTCATTTTTCCTCACTTCACCATGGAAACAACCTTGAACCTAGGATTTTTTGGCTCGTTTAGCACCCCTAGTTCTATCAATATAGAAAGATCAAACGTGAAAATATGCATACCTAATTAGGCTATCTTTAGATTCGAAGGAAAATGTGTGAACTTAATAGTAAGATCTTTCCCTCTATGACTTATTATTCTTGGCAAAATTTATATGAAAAATAGACTAGAGAGAAAACATAACAAAACCTAATCAGAATGTATGTCCATTGTATTCACCCATCACGGAATCTTGACCTAACAAAACCCTAGTCAGGATGTATGTCTAATGTGTCCACTGATCATGAAATTTAGTCTCACACTAATAACTACACATAACCCAATTAATTTTGAAATACTAAATAATATTAATTAATAGAGCCACGTCATAAAAATTTCTAACAAAACTATCAAACGAGCAATTGTAATTACACGAACCGAGTTGCAAAGAAGAAAAAAAAGAATTAAAATATAAGTGAATGGAAACCTTAATTATTTTAGATGATGTAAAGAATTATTTTAACACAAAATTTTAAGCTTGTAAGGGATAAGTTTTCAATGATTTTATATTACATCTCTTTAACACACTGCCTCACATAAGAGTCATTGGAGCTTAAAGTGTCGGTGAGCATCGAACTTGTGACCCTATAGTCATCTCAGCTATGATACCATGATAAGCTACAAATTCAACTCAATAGCTTAAACTTAGAAATAGCGACCTTCAATAATTTTATATTACATCTCTCTAACAAATGAAATGTAAGTGACTATCACATTAAGTAGCCTTTATTATCACATAATTGAACTTAGTAACAAAGTTACAACAAGGTTCTTACGTACCTCCACTAGCAAATTTTCAACAATGGACTTATCTCTTGTCTCCACTAGCAAATGTTCAACAATGGACTTATCTCTCATGTCCACTAGCAAATTTTTCCATTGATAAAAAATCTGAGTTTTTACGGTTTAGGGAACAACTAAAACGTATGGATTTGGATACTCAAAGACGGTCAATAATTTTAAGCAGAAAATTTTACGTTATACAAAAAAAAATTCGGTCAGTTTAAGTGCGTATTGCCCGTATGCTACAGTGATTGCTTCTCTCAAATAACTGAGGCACATTGTGGCTGCTTATTCTAGTTTAATATAAAGCAAGAAAAAAGTGGGAATACACGTAGTTTAAATACCCTTAAGTACCGGTTTCTCCACTAGAGATTAAGTTTAAATACCCTTAAGTACCTGTATTAACTTTTTATTTTTTATTTTCTCTCTTCTCCACTAGAGATTGGAGATGGGGACCTTGTGACTGAGGAGCACAATTTCTTCACTATAGATGAGGGATGGGAACATGTGAGGGAGGAACACATAGTTTCTTTCTCTATGTCGCATTTTACATGCTTAGATTTCCAAAAAGTACGTATATTGTCCACCATTTTTAACAGTTTATATTTGAATTAAATTTAATCTAATAACTCACTTGGCAATATAGACTGAGTGGAGAGAGAACCTGAGTTTGATTCTCATCAAATACATCATTAGAGGCCATGAGCTTTAAATGTAATAAGTCCTGACTTGTAATTAATCTCGTAGCCAACTCAAAAAATTGGAGCTTATGGAAATACTAGGTACGACTCACCTCAAAGTTATAATTAGGGTTCGTATAAAAAAGTTAATACAAAAAAATGCTACTATATATGCTTTAATAAGCTCAATGAAGTGAGAATATTAAGAAGAACATGTAACGATGCATGTACCAATAAGATAAAAAATAAAAATATTCAAAAAATATTTAAATTTAAGTAGTAATAATCAAAGAAAATATAATATAACATGGACTGAGATTATTTGTACATATTTTTCAAAGACTCTTAGATATTCCGTCAAAGAAATAAATTTATTACTAAGAACATGACATTTAATAAAACGAAAAGTCCATCGAAACTCAAATGAATGAAAAGTAATAAAATAAAAATTAATTAAATTGATGTATATATGATTTGTATTAAAATAAAGTGGAGGAAAACTAGGGGTTTATATACGGGAAAAAGTGTTTTGATGTGCAGTAAAAGATAAAATTATGTCATGTAATCTCAAAATGACTTGTTTCTCTCTTGATAATTTTATATAAGGCGTTTTGAAAATTTTGTTTCTCTTTTATAGCACGATTTTTTAAAAAGTCTTTTATGTGAAATAATTGTCTTATGTCACATAAGACAACTATCTTATGTTGTACACTCATGGAATGATGTGCCCATTTTTTCTTTTTTCTTTTTATTTTTTTTTTAAATTGTGGTCCCCACAACTTTGTTTCACTCACATAAGATATCTATCTTACCTGACATAAGATTAATAACACAATATTTTATACTTGTTTTTCCAACCCAAAAACGATTTTTTTTTTCTTTAAGGATTCTAGTACCCGTATTTGTTTTTCTTTTTGTCATTTATTGTCCTATATATGTTTCAGAACTGAACCCAAAGAAGGTGAAGCAGAAAATTGTTTTTTAAGGTACACACTGCCTTTCCCGAATAAGGGAGATAATGTCCCCTCAGAAACAGGCAAAGGAAGCAATAGTCACAAACTTGGGTGGCACAGAGCATGAAGTTGGGAGGGAGGAAGAGGAGCAAGACCAGTCTATGTTTAGTGTCAAGAACATCCTCTGGCACGGTGGTTCTATATGGGATGCATGGTTCACCTGTGCTTCAAATCAAGTAATTACATCACTCTATACTAACCCATTCCATTACCAAAACTTCATTACAAAACTTGGAAAAAGGTTTGTGCTTACATGTGTTCCTTTAGCACAATATCTTACCGGCAAGAGATTGTTATAATATAAAGTTGATTTTTTTCTCTCTCTTTTTAGTTATTTCAGTTGATATGGAGAGAGAAAAAAGAGTAACTTTTCATATTATAATAATATCTTATTGTTAAGACATTGTATTAAACACTAAAGGACACAAGGTTAGGGATATGTATGGGTTGAACCGAACCGGATTTTTTAAAAAACCGAACCGAATTGGTTTAAATGGTTCGGTTCGAAAGTGGTTCGGTTCGTTCAAAATTGGTTCGGTTCAGAAGTGGTTCGGTTCGGTTCAGAACCGGTTCGAGTAGATCCTCTTTTGAAAAGAAAAAAAAATTAAAAAATAAAGTTATAAAAACTAATTTGGTTCGGTTTGAAAGTGGTTTGGTTCGGTTCGGAAACTGTTCGGCTCTTAAACCGGTTCGGTTCTAAAAACCGGTTCGGTTCTCAAACCGGTTCGGTTCATGAACCGGTTCTTTAAAAACCGATTCTTTAAAAACCGGTTCAGTTCATGAACTGGTTTTTTAAAACCGATTATTTTATGGGGTTCGGTTCGGTTCATGGTTCAACCTAATTTTTTGATTATCTTGCACATCCCCACACAAGGTTGTGTTCTTTAAAAGTACATACACTTAATCCTAAAAAAAAAACTTCCTAAAAAACACTTTTTTTAAAAAGAAAAAAAGTTCATCAATGCCCTTATGGTTTGCTTAGAGTCATATGGCTGTATTTTTTTATCATGTATGTCTTGTGATTTTTTTTTTTTTTGTAATTCTGGAATAAATCACAGGACTTTTCCTTTTTTTTCTTCTTTTCTTCTTCTTCAGTTTAGCTCATAATATTAACCATCCAATTAATGGGATTTTTAGGTAGCTCAAGTGCTGTTGACACTACCATATTCTTTTTCTCAACTGGGCATGCTATCAGGTATCATACTTCAGGTATTCTATGGGCTCATTGGAAGCTGGACTGCATATCTAATCAGTGTTCTTTACATTGAGTATCGCACCATAAAGGAAAAGGAAAATATCAATTTCAAGAACCATGTCATTCAGGTAGGTTTCTTATGTGCCTTAACAGGCGTTTGGTTGAAATAGTTTCCTATACATGACATTGGCAATCTACCACATCCATGTTTGGTACATAGTTTTGAAATATTTCCCTATCTTTATATTTGCATAGCAATTTAGAAAAGGTGTGAAAGGCAAGCATAAGTCACGTTTGTGAAAGACAACTTGGACGTGGTATTGTGTTGTTAGCCGGCTAAATGGCAACATAGGCAACCAAAATGGCAACATGGGCACACCAAAATTATTATGGGATTACTTTTGTGTTGTGTTGTCATGTCCAATGACCACTTATTTTAATATTAAAAAATTATTATGGGATTACTTTTATAATTTTATACTATTTACTCATCAATATTTTATCCTCAACCAAACATAGATTTCAAAAACTTTAATCAATTTGTCTAGTAATATTTGGCTCAATCAAACAATTTTTTTTAACTTTTCTATCTAACTCACTTTCCATGCAGATTCCTGATAATTATATTTCCCTTGTCAAATTTTTTTTCATCTGAACCAAACGCCCCTAACTGAATCGATTCGGCTACCACTACAGGTGTTCAATAATCTTATATACTTATATTTAAATTCAAAGTGATGCCCTCTTATTGAAATTTAATGAGAAAAATTATTATGATTTTATTCTTCTAACTTTTGAGAATTTGAGATGTAAATTTATTTAAGATTTTTTAAAGATGATACTGTAATAAAGTAATACGTTTAAATTTTTTGAGAAATTGTTGATTTTATATAAATTTTTATTAAAATGGATATTATTTATCAATGGCTAATATGAAATCTAAATCAACTATTAAATAACGTAGCGATATAAGATTGTAATATAAACTATAAGTTGAAAGAAAAAAGTTTTCAAATTTATATTATAAGTCTTGAACTATAGAAACTATTTGTTGGATACATTTTGCAAACAGCAAATAAGCATATTATGGGAGAGTGAAAGAAAAGAATTCAAAAGTGAATTTATGAATTAAGAAAAAAATAATAATAATTCGTGTTGTATGTGCTCAATATAAATGCATATGTATATTGTTAGTTGATTGTACGTATATGGGGATTGAGAATTAATTGTGTTAAGAGAACCAGGAAGGAGGAAGGAATATAAATTAATATTGGGTACAAACTAAAGGAAGTGAGAAGATATATGATATTTCATAAGAGGTAGGATATTCATACTACTAAATTTTTTTACTACCACTACACTATCATTCTAATCACCATTAGATTCAAAAGTTATTTTTCTTTTCTCTCTCTTCATTCAACTTTTCCTCTAATCCAATGGTAATTAGAGTGACAGTGAAATTGTAGTAAAAAATTTTGGTAATATGAATATCCTACCTCATTTCATAATTATACTTCCTTTTTGCATATTTTTAATAGGAAATCTAATATGGTTAGGTAAAACTTAATTGGGATGCGAGACGTGAATATATATTAAACACTTCTTTTTAAAATTGAGAAAACATGTAGGTATGTTTTTCCTTTTCTTAATTTTCAATTTATTATATTATTTATATCATTCATAAAGTTATGTAGCTTGTGAAATTTTCATATCTTAAGCTCCTGATGAGTTAGTATCTTTACCTCGATAGTTCAATTATATTAAGATACACTGAGATACGTAGGCAGATCTAAGTATTTTTTTCTTAAATAAATTAAGGAAAAAATGTTTATCCTTTTTAATGACACAACTTATATCCTTTCACTCTCACAAAGAGATGAGACCCACATCTTTATTTTTTTTGTCAACTCTCTCTCCTCCTTTATCTATCTCTTTCTCTCTATTAAAATGACACAATTTTATATCTTTTAAAATAACACACATTTTACCCGTAAACTAATCACTTAGGATTTTAGGATCCGCCTAGATATCCTAAGATAAATGAACTAACCATCCAAGATTTTTCCCTAAACAGTTTCCAAACACAGTAACTAACTAAAATTGCACTTTCAGTGGTTCGAAGTTCTTGATGGGTTATTGGGTCCATATTGGAAAGCAATTGGGCTAGGCTTCAACTGTACTATGCTCCTCTTCACAGCTGTGATACAGCTTATAGCATGTGCAAGGTAATTCAAGATCTTCTCTTCATTTTTTGCGGGTAATTTTGGATTAGTTTTTATTTTGTCATAATGATTATATACGGTGTAAGTTATATTTTTTAATTTCTATTGTTAATTTTCCTTGTATCTAACAATTTTACTTTTTTAATTATATAAGTCAATGAAAATAAATGGATCCATAACCAATATGAAGTGTAAAATTTTATATTAGGGAAATCATAATCTTATGTGGCATAAGATTGATCTTTCATGTCACTCTCACTTCAAAAAATGTGCCTCTCTTTTTTTTCTTCTAAAAATTGGTGGGGCCCACTTCATTTGTCTCTTAGCATGAGAGAACTTCTCTCATACTACATGAGAGAAATAATTCCCTTTATATTATTATGGGTTTTATGTTTATTATGTCGTAGGAAAAGTGATTATGTAATGTTATAAAGATTCATTTTGCGTGCCATATATATATATTTTTTTAAATATGTGGGCCCCACAAAATGTTGTGTGTGTAGGAAAATTTGTTGTGTTACGTTAAAGGATAAAATGAAAACCCTATTATTATAAAATGTAAGAAAAATCTGATTTTTTTTTTTTTTTAATGATTCCAACATTTTTTGCCTTTTTGATGAGAGCAGTAACATCTACTACATAAATGACAAATTGGACAAAAGGACTTGGACCTATATTTTTGGAGCTTGTTGTGCTACTACTGTGTTCATACCCTCCTTTCACAATTACCGTATCTGTTCGTTTTTGGGTCTTGGAATGACCACTTACACCGCATGGTACTTGACTATTGCATCCATTATTCATGGCCAGGTAAATCACCAATTTTACAGTAACCGTTTTAGTTTTTTTTTTTTTTTTTTCTGAGTAAACTCAGAATATTCGCATCATCTCGTAAAATGAGATTATTTTTTTTTTGTGGGGTGGAGCATAATAATTTTTACTACTGATTTTAAAGTGCTTATTATATAAATCGAATTCATGACTTCATCGGCGAAACTCAACCCTTGAGCTACATTTTACTTACCAACTCAGCTACACCTTAAAGTTATAATAACAGTTTTTTTAATCTTTAAAAGTTGAAACCGAATCCTTATTATGGGCTAACATGTTTGCAAAATAAAAAATAAAAAAATGTTGCAGGTGGAAAATGTGACGCACTCGGGTCCAACAAAGCTAGTGCTATATTTCACAGGAGCCACTAACATACTGTACACATTTGGTGGACATGCAGTCACTGTGTAGGTTTCCCATAGTATCATTGTGTATCCTTCTTCATTGCTTGTTTAAATTAGAGTTTTTATAAACTAGGTTCATACATATTATACTACGTAGATTAAATCAATATATATATATATATATATATATATATATATATATGTGTATATATGGTAAATATTTCTACAGCCACTTTAGATAAGCTTATCTACAGCTACAATTTATTACTATGTTCTCCCGAGAGAACATAATTATAACATTAAAGTTGCTTTTTTTTTCTCTCCTCAGTTACTTTTCAGAACTTTTCGCTGACGTGGAGAGAGAGAAAAAAAACAACTTTAATGTTATAACTATGTTCTCCCGGGAGAACATAATTATAAATGGTAGCTGTAAATAAGCTTATTTAAAGTGGCTGTAAAAATACTTTTTCCTATATATATATATATATATATATATATATATATATATATATATATATATATATATATATATAGGGGAATTTTTTTTTTTTTACAAATTACACTAAGTTTGACCGGTTATACAATCTTGATTGAAGTATGACTAGTTAGACATAATGTAGTTTGTAAACAAAAAACTTGTAAATATAACATTTCTCATATATATATATATATACCAGAAAAATATTTCTGCAGTTAGTGCAGATAAGTTATCTACATTTATTCTCAACATGACGTTATTTTGGGATTGAAAGATTAAAAAATTATAATTATTCGAACTATAATAACCCAAAAATAAATTAAAATTACAAAAACACCATAAACACCATGATTTCCGCCCCAAAACGACGTCGTATTGAACTTACTGCAGAAAAAGCGACCCCGATATATATATATATATATATATATATATATGTGTGTGTGTGTGTGTGTGAGTTAGAATAATTTGACACCAGTGTCAAATTTGAAATTTGACATATAGCCGTTAGATAAAAAATGATCAATGGTGTCACAACCGAGTGTAAATGGGCTATGCCGGCCTACGGCCTAGCCTATATTAGGCCAAGTTTGGCTTATTACGAATAGTAAAATAGAATAGGTCTAGGCTTTTAAAAAAACCTATTTAGAAAACAGGTCATGGGCTTTTTTGTACATATCGGGCCTATAAGCCTACAAGCCGGCCTATATCATATTATTTATTTTAAATTAAATTATTGTTTTAATAATTTTGAATAATAAACTAATATTATTTTAATTATTCTTTTAATTATTGAATGTTTAATAGACTTAAACAGGCTATCAGGCCAAGGCTTTTATTTTTTAAATATAGGTCAGGCCAGACTTGTAATTTGGGAGCCTACATAGGCTAACAGGTCAGGCCAGATCCAATTTTTTTACACAGACATGGCCTATTAAGCTAAAGCCTAGCCTATTTACACCCCTAGTGTCACGTGCAAATCAGAGTCGTTGATCTTTTTTTATCTAACAGCTCTCAGATGAGGTGTCAAATTTCAAAGTTGACACTGATATCAAAGGATTCTACCTCATATATATATATAGGGGTTTGCATTCATCATGTAACATGACACAAAATTATTTCCTACACATGCAACATTTTGTGGGGCCCGCACTTCTTGAAGCAAAAAAAAACAAAAACTAAGGCACGCAAAATGAATGTCTATAACATTATACAATCACTTTTCCTACAACATAACTCTTATAAACCCATACATATAAAGAGTGTAGACAATTAAAAGTATTTTTTTTGGTAAGCAATTAAAAGTATTAATTATGGGCAAGCTGTGTAAATAAGTGAATTAATTAAGTATTAATTTATGAATGAATTACTCTCTAAGATAAAATATCAAAGTTATATATGTTATTAAAAATAATAATAGGGATTAATTATTGGGTTTTATAAGAGTTATATTATAGAAAAAATGATTGTGTAATGTTATAGAAATTCGTTTTGCGTGCCGTAATTTTTCTGTTTTTTTTTCTTCAAAAAGGGAGGGCTAACTGTTAATACTAATAATATATCATTATTATAAAAATATTATATTATACATATAATTATAAATATATAAAATTGCAAACCCCATGAAGGGTTTTAGCAAAATGTGATATGGGATGAAGGAAAAAATATTATATAATAATATTGTGAATCAATTTACCAAAGATAATAATAAGAATAAGAATATCATGAATCATACATGAAAACAAGGGTTTATTTTTTTCATGACCATAAAAATTTTTTTACACACAAAATGTGGGTCCCACAAAAAAAAATAAAATTGTGTACGCAAAAAAATTTATTTTATCATAACACAATGATAAATGTAAACCCCTATTATGAATCATACATGAAAACAATGATGACATTGACATATATATGTTGCAGGGAGGTTATGCATGCAATGTGGAAGCCTAAGAAGTTAAAGTACATATATTTATTTGCAACTTTGTACGTTTTCACATTAACGATTCCTTCTGCTACTGCCGTTTACTGGGCTTTCGGTGATGAGGTGCTTAACCATTCCAATGCCTTCTCTCTCCTTCCCAGAAGTTGTTTCCGTGATGTTGCTGTAATCCTCATGCTCATCCACCAGGTAAGCTTTTAGTGCACACAATTTTTTACTTTTTATTTTAATTTTTGGTATAAAACGTAAAAAAAATAAATAAAAATTACTCCGACACATTTTCTTGCATACTTTTCATTTTAATACTTTTTATTAAAGAAAGATAAACTTACCATTTTTTTCTCTATTTCCTTTTTCAATAAAATATAGTAGGAATAACATAGTTGTGAAATATATATAGTGAAATAGAAATAATGAAGCTAAAAATGTGTAGTAGTGTCCAACAATAATTAATTGATATCAAGTCCTATTTGGAAAACATAATTTCGGGATCAAATGTCAGTGAATTCACTTCATATATACTTTGATCTACCCCACCCGCATAAGGTCCTAAGGGTCATTTGGAACAAAATCTTATCATTGAGGGTTTTATTTTTATTTCTTATCGGAAGAAGGAGATATAATAAAAGATGAGGATTTACGACCAAAATTTTCTACTACCAACTCATTACCTATCTAATCACTATTGGATCAACATTTTCTCTTTTTTCAAAAACTTTTTAGCATTCTCTCTCTTTAATCCAATGATGATTAAATAGGTAATGAGTTGGTAGTATAAAATTCTGGTAGTAAGAATATATCTCCTCATGACAAAAATAATCACAAGTCATAACATTAGATAATGATTGAAATCATCTATATTTTATATGAATTTAGTGTTTCTACGGTTAAATAAGATAAAATTATTTTCTATAATTTTAAAACAACTCATTTTGGATTTTGAGAAAAATAAATAATTTTTTTTAAAAAAATTCATATTGCAAGCGCGTTTTGAATTTGTGAAATATACCATTCATAGAAGTGGTAAACTTAAATGGGTGCATCCAAGCACACCAAATGTTTTGGTTGAAGTAGAATATTCTTACTAACAATACTGAATTTTCCCCTCTAATAAATGGGTGCAGTTTTTCACATTTGGGTTTGCATGTACTCCATTGTACTTTGTGTGGGAGAAGGTAATTGGGATGCATGACACAAGAAACATTTGTCTGAGGGCACTATCAAGGGTGCCAGTGGTGATACCTATATGGTTCTTGGCTATAATCTTCCCCTTCTTTGGACCCATAAACTCTGCAGTTGGAGCTCTTCTGGTTAGCTTCACTGTCTACATCATTCCTACCTTAGCCCATATGCTCACTTACAGAAAAGCCTCTGCAAGACAGGTAAATGCTCTTAACTCCCAACTATCTCTTAAACACCCTCATTTGTCATGTTATGCTGCAGTTATAAATAATCATCTAAAGTTTCAAGTTCTGAAATAGATGTAACCGAGAGTTACTTTAGCCATTTTCATTGGTTATATGAGCTGTTAAAGATTTACCAGTTGCTGATTTTTGGATAATAGTGGAAGTGGAATAGGTTATATATACAAATTTTTTGTTTACAAACTATACTATATACTACGGGTAGTATATGCTCAAGTAGGATGTACTACCCATAATACATAATATAATTTGTAAACAAAAAGTTTATAAATATAACTCTGCTCGAGAAAGTTTGGAGCAAAATCTCATATATGAACCAGGTGCCCTTGTTATTGACAATCTTGTGTAATCCCTATTGCTATATCCTATCTGGCATCATGCTGCTCCTGTCTTGGGAATTCTCTGAGTAATGCAATGTTAGTGTAGTAGGGGGCATCCTTAGTGATCTTAATTTGCTTCATTTTGTAGAATGCTGCAGAGAAGCTTCCATTCTTCATACCAAGCTGGACTGCAGTGTATGTCCTCAATGCATTCATTGTGGTATGGGTTTTGGTGGTTGGATTTGGGTTAGGAGGATATGCTAGCATAACCAACATCATGAAGCAAATTAACACATTTGGGCTGTTTGCAAAGTGCTACCAGTGCAAGCACCCAACACCACCACACGCAGCAGCAGCGGCCCCTCGCGCCCATTACTGAGTCAGCTAGCTAACTCACCACAACATAATAGAGTTCAGCTGAAACTACTCTTTCTCACATCATACACCCTTTCAATTGATACGTGCTGGCTGTGTTTTTACTGTTTTGAATACTTGTATGTGCAAGTTTGACAAATAGCTCCTATAATCTCCATGTTCATGAATAATACATCAATTTCACTCTACAATTGAACGTTTTACCTTTGTCTGTGTACGAAATTTAGCCTCAGTAATCAATTATGTTATGCTAATGCATTATGGAGCCCACAATTCTAATTCTCGATAGATCCGATCATCATCTTTCTAAATAGAGAATTTCATGATTTTGTTGTAGAGTGATGGGTCTTTCAAGATCACGAGGGGTAAAATCAGAACAGAATAATTTGAGTCCAATGTCATCAAGCCGTGACCAAAGGAATATGGTTAACGGTTCAATTTCAAGCAGAAGTAGCAAAAAGAGATAGAGCAATTTCAATTCTTAGTTAAATATTAGGTATTCACAGAATAAATAAATTGTTTTTACGTTTTGTAAAGAATGAATATATCTTTAGAGACACAGGTTAAAAGAAAAAAAGAAAGATATCTTTTTCGAATAATCAAGTAAAAGATAATATCCTCATAAATTTAAATTGAACAAATTTAACTACTGATTGCAGGGGGCAGGAGTAAAAGGTTCTCAATAGAATTTCTTCACCAACGCCATATAATAACCATCTCAACCCCTATCCCCCTGCTGCCACCCACCCCAATCCACCGGCGTGTGCCTGGGTTCCAAATAAAATCAAAATTTACCTAACATATTTTAAGCATTACAACCAGTTCTTCCAATCACACACACTCGATAGAATACACCAGAAATTGCAAGGCATCCCAAGCACATAAAGTTTGACGCTCACCAGACTTTTACATTCTGTCTTCTCTCCTCCTTGGAGCACAAGTAATGATTTCATCAACTCTAAGGATCATCTCAGCTGCCTCAGTTGAAGATAGCAATACAGCCTGCTTGACTTTGAATGCTTCACATATTCCCCGTTCAGCCATGTCTCCAACCTTCCAAAAATACAAAACAGGTCAAAGGTTAGCCAAAAAAATAAATAAAAAGGAAACAAGTCGAACTAGTAGCCTACAGGATACTTTTCTACGACAACACAAACCATGGTAAAATCCATCCCTTCATACCTAAGCCATAAGCTCAAGTTAAAAAAAGGTATGTATCCTAACTCCAACAGCAGGCACATGCCCCTGGATGGACATATCCACTAGGGAGTCAATCTTACTTAGAAATGACGTAAGATACGTACTGATATTGGAAATTTCAATGAGACATTTCATGTTATGTGCCAAAAATCAATATATGACCAGTGAAAGGGGCAATAAGAAATAGATCTGCTTCGTATATAAAAAGTCCTCAGTAAAACATTATATAATCAGGTCAAATAACTTCTAAGATGTTCGTGCAAGAGTGCACCTTGTAGCAAGTAGCAACCCCACCCAAGGGAAAAGGGAAACAATAGCATATTCATACATCAACATGTAGCATTTTAAAATCGTGCTCACTCTAGTAATTCTACCAATTTCTCAGATTCAGTACTTACAGAACCAGAGATAACATCAATTCCAGCAGTACATCCCTCCTTCTGGTGCTCTGCACGGAGCTGAGAAATCAACTCAGCGCTGTCCAAACCAGCATTATCAGCAATGATTGTTGGGATAGCCAAGAGTGCCCGGGAGAATGCCTCCATAGCAAGTGACTTCTTTCCAGGAGTCTTCCTAGCCAATTCATCCACTTCCTTTGCCATCACCATCTCAGGCCACCCACCTCCAAGCAGCACCCTGCTGTCATTGACTGTCTGAGATAGCACACACAAGGCATCATGCAATGACCTCTCAGCCTCATCAAGAACATGGTGGCTGCCACAATAGTAGATATGTCAAACTTAATGCGCACACAAAAATAAATCATTCAAGTCTGGTAAAAAACAGATGTCTACTAATGCATAGAAAACACTCCTATACATGTCACGCTCACAGTACACTGATTAAAACAATAAAAAATTGGATAGGACTACATAAAGTTATAAACTAACTTGGCATGAAGATACATGAACACATGCATAAAAGCAAGTAATATCCAAAACTCTAGCAGTTTATAGTTAAATCACTGAGCTCAATCAGCATCATTTTATCAAATATTCTGAAAGAAAAATAACAATAAAGATTTTTAGATTCTAGATGTTAAATTTCAATAAATCAGCATGGCAACGTAACGGGAAGTGTAGTTAGTATTAAGCAATTCATATCAAGTACAATGATCCACCTAGAATGAAAACCCTATTGCCAGAATATGAAAACCTCAGATGACTGAAAAATGATGATTTGAAGTAATATAGTATCAAGATTAAAATGCCTTATTATGTAAAAGAACAACATTGAAGGGATTTTCAATATATTATAATAAAAGTACCTAGCGCCTCTCAGTACTATTGTACATGCCTGCCCCATAGCAACACCAGAAAAATGAATCAGTTTATCCTCGCCAATCATAATCTCTTCAATAAGGTCGCAATGCCCAAGCTTAACAGACTCAGGATTGTCAAAGGTTGATGCAATATCACCACCAGTTACCAGAGCCAGACGCTCAATACCATCAAAATCAGCATGCTCAATAGCCAATATTCCAGCATCAGCAAAGAGCTCCTCTGGAAAATTGTAAATCAACTGTCTGTTAACAAAACAATTGATACCATGGCCTATTATCTTCTGCACCTTTTCCCTCATTTTCTCCTTTTCAGCTCCTTCAATCTCAGCAACTCTAGACATGGAATCAACACGAACGCGTGCACCATATATCTTCACCTTGTCTGTGTCCATGGCAGTGTTTGCCACCAGTATCTTTGCGTTCTCTATGCGTTTGGGTTGTCCAATACCGATTTTCTTGTCAAGAATGAATCTGAATATAAATATGAATCCAATTCAGAAAGATTATTTTACCCAGAATAACAAGAGGAAAGAACAAAAGATTATTGATGCAAATGCTTCATTATTCGGAAGAGTGCAGAAGTTGATAACCATTTGATTTTGTACAAATTCCTTGAATAATGCCAATGCAACTCAATACAAAAAGATACACCAGGATTCAAAAAAGGGTTGAAGCATTCCATACTTGCAAACTACAAAATAATCAAGCTTTTTCAGAAATATTACCCTTCATCTAAAAAAGAGTCCTTCAGTGACCCTCCAGGTTTTTTTATAATCTGGATAGATTCTAAATTAGTGCTTCCCTGCAGTTAAAAACATTACCATTAAAACGTAAGATACAAGGAAATGAAAACATGAAAAGAAATGTAATTAACTTTATAACAATATATCTCACTATGATCAAGAATCCTGAGTCATAATGGTTGCATGCAAAGTTACACAGAAGAAGAAAAAATCGAATAACTATATAATAAGTCAACTAAGAAAACTCCACACTCGTGGACCATTTAGACAAAAGGAAAAAGCCACTGCTCCAAATGAAAAACTGCTATAACCCAGCAAAACTATTACCAAGTTCAACTCATCAATCACTGAAGGTCTTTATATACCATTCCAAACTCGCTATGTATGCAGAAAAATATATAGATCAAGATTGAATTGAATGTGTCTCTAGACTGGATATCTTTGAAACATGACCCAAAGGAGAAAACTAGGCCAACAGCACAGGCACTATCTGCTAAATCCACCTAAATTGAAAAATGTATTCAGTAGGGTAGTCACAGTTCACCTTTAGTCTCATTACAGCATCAACAGCTAATTTTGCAAAATGCTCCTTGTCCTGAGAGAGAATCTTGGAGCTCAAAGTAGTCATTGCAATGTTCATCAAGTCTGACCTGAATTTCTCTGCAGATTCCAGAAAATTCATGTATAAGATATTAAAATGCAAGAATGCCTCCATACAGCCCTGCTGTAAACACAGTAATAAAACACCCAAAATAAATCCTATCCAAAAGGGAAAACAAATACCAGCATCTGCTTTGTTGTCCACGACCTTCTGTAACAACGCATCACGAGCACACTCAGCTGCCATTCGGAAACCTAAAAAGCATAACCATTAATATCAAGCACGCACATGTTAATCACAAAGGCATCTTTGGTAACAAAATAATTTCAAAACACATGAAGACAGAAAACTGCAGCCCCCAAGAGAGGGAGGGGGAGAGAGAGAGAGAGAGAGAGAGAGAGAGAGAGGGGGGGGGGGATATTCATGCAAAACCCATCAGAATTGTAAATTGAATTTTAGGCACCACCATCTAACATTTATGCTGTATGTTTCTGATGCTTCCCACAATTTTCCCTCATTATTACTCATCTTTCTGGTAACAGCAAAACCATACTAAAGGAAGTATACATGAGGCAGCCTTGGAAAGAAAACAAAACATTGAGAAGAAAAAATTTCATTGAGTGCTTCTATTACAACCACTTCCATCACAACCATCAATAAATTGATGTTTAATTTGATTTGAAAGCTGGAAAGAATAAATTTTTAAGACAAGTAGGTTTTACCAATTTAAATTTATTTGCTTAATAAAAATTGAAAGATGTTAGATATCAAAGAAAGATCTACTATACAAAATACAAATTAATAATAGATAGATAATAAGGAAGATGTTCTTACTTTACCAATGTAATTACTTTTGAGATAAACTGCCTAATACTCAAATGTAAATCAGTAAAGTTGTCATTCAAAAGCTTGTCAACATGAAAAGACAACAAAATTTGCATCATAGAGCAGTTGGACCACTGTTGAAAAGCAAAGAAATGAACCTGATATTATCGTCATCGGATGAATCTTAGCAGCAACCAGCTTTTCTGCCTCCCTTAAAAGTTCTCCAGCCAATACAACAACAGAGGTTGTTCCATCCCCAACTTCATCATCTTGAACTTTAGATATATCTAACTTCTCATTAAGGATGGTTGTTTTAGGATTTGAAACTTAGATAGTTACATTGCAAAGAAAAATCCACATAAAACCCTCATCAGGAGCCGGGTAGGAGTTATGTGAGCACAAAAATGCTTGCCATCTTAAAGATAAATATGTACCACATGACATATACCCATTGGTTAAAATTATTAAAAATTCTGCCTAATACAAGATTAATGATAATCAACATTTCTCTAAAGATGCTGAAGCATTTGAAGACAAATTCAAGACCAATCTAATGAGTTAGCACAAATTCATCACCTGTCCATTTATTGTCAGAATTCAGGAAGTCAGACTAAGGCCTGTTTTCATTTTGAACTTGAGTGTTACCTTGTAAGACCAGCCTAAGCCCAGATATGGAAACCTCTGGGCTCTGGATGTCTACTTTTCAGATTAATAAACTTTGTACTTTCGTAATGCACTGTCAGCAGAGTGTCTAGTAAAATCAGAATTCCAAATTTAGCAAAATGACGTTGAAACTTTTATCTTCTTGCTTCATGCCGAACACAATTTATTTTTTAATTATCTATTTCCCCATGATTGGAGGAATGATCCAAAGCTATTTGTTTTACTTATCCACTTTTCTATACCCAAAAGGATGTTCCAAGGCTGTCTACTCATATGTTTCTCATGCAACAAGACTTCTAGGGTGATTATTGAGAAATTTGGAGCACTTTTTTTTGCTTTCCTCGCTAGTTCAGCATGAGTTTGATGAGTTACATTCAGTGATTAACTGTATCTTAGTATTTTTGCATCTTTTTGAGGGATTCACAAAGGAGGTAAGTGCATCTTGGTCTGTATCTCTAAGGTTGTAGGTTCCTTAGGCTGGTTGTGACCTTTAATCTATCATAAATCCTGACCTATATTTCAGTTTTGTTCAAGAAAGACATTTGCTTTAGGTTGGTTCAATGTCTTCCCTTGGGACTAGGAGCTTCTCATGTCTTCTAAAATTTCAAAACCTTGACTTACTTCTCATTTTGGAATCATTGTGTTGTGAATTTTCTACAGTTAAATATTATTGATTTTAGTTTCATGCACTTCAATAACATGTACAGGCATTTCATATCAGCTTCTCCAAAATCCTGTATCATCCAACAATTTCTAAGCTGATTTCAACACAACATAAAAAATGATAAGGATACCAACAAGGACTTTAGCAGCTGGATTGTCAATATGGAGGGACTTCAAGATTGTAGCACCATCATTAGTTACGGTAACTTCACGTCCTCTACCTGTTGACTGCAAAATTTTATCCTGCAGTTATCACATCCAAGATATATGATTTAGTTAGGCATAGAAAATAAAATCATTTACCAGCACATTTAATGAGTGAAGAGATTTTACCATTCCTTTTGGCCCTAAGGTAGTCTTCACCAAGTCAGCAATAGCCATGGCTCCAACAAAAGATGCCTGCACAAGACCAAAATATACAACACACGTACTTAGGGTTAAGCAACTTTCCCCAGACTCATAAAAAAGGATAATGCATGGAAATATTTTAACAGGCGAAAAAACACAAAAATCATAACAAGCTCACCATTCTGGCCCGCTCTCCTTTTTCTTCACTGGCTTCATCTTTAAAAATTCTATCAATCTATAGGATTCACCACGCAAGAAATTGTTAAAAGGGTGAAAAAAGAATAACGAAAGGGACAAAAAAGCAAAATTAGTAGCAAATAACTTACCGCCATTATGGGAATCCAAATGTGGTCACCTGAATAGAAAAATATATCCTGTCACACAATGAATCATGAAAAAGGTATCTATATTCTACATAATAGAGGGAGGAGCTAAGCTACTGCAGTAAGGGGACCAGGCCAAACTTGAAAGCGATAATAATAATAATTATTATAAAATTACATTGAAAATAAAAATAAAATATAAAGGTTTGGAGGCTAAGGCCACCTCCTAAGAGGCACTGCCCTCTATATATATTGGGCTTGATTACATTATACTTTTTGATACTATCATGGACTGCATTTACAACTGGAACCAACCAAATGACCAATTTGTGCTGTCTCGAGCAAGTGAGAGGAGTAGCTTATTAGTCATTAGATCTTACATGAATGGTCAAAATTAAAACATAAAATCATGTGACCTTTAAGTAACTTCTAAAGTTAACCAAGGTCGAGATTTGCCCTTTTCAACTCATAATAAACCACTCCACTCACAATATATAGCAATCAGTTTATAGTTATAACTAAGCAGACTATAAACTGAGAGATTTTTCCTGCACAACAATCTATCATCAAGCTACTAGAATACATATTTTTGTTTAAAAAAAAAAAAAAACTAAGTGTAACACTAAGACAATGAATAAATAAATAAATAACCCACTACACCTAAAGGCTATTGAAGAACAACTTAATCAGTTGCAGCTGGTCCTAGGTTAAGCACTGCAAAAGCAATTCTTAGTTCTATCGACTAAAGCATTTTTAATTCTAAATAAATAAAAAAACCATATCGTCCTATCAAAAAAAGAAAAGAAACCATCAGATTTTGGGTCAAAGATACTGCAACAGAAAAACATTGAAGCAACAGAAATAGCATGGATTTTTTACAAACTTGAGAAATGGAAATAGGTACGGAGCAACTGAGAAGTGAAGAAGAAGTTCTGATGCAATGCAGAGTTCGCGAACGAAGAGAAAGTGAAGATTTGAAATGCATAAAATGCTTAAATTAAACAGACAGAGAAGCACTAACCGCTAAAGAGGGTAGGGTTCGCGAGAGAGTGGAACTGGAAATGCTGTGTGTGTGAGAGAGAGAGAGGGTTTGGGCCGTTTGGGGTTAAGAGTATGATGGGTTTATAAAGACACTTAAACGACATCGTTTCTAATTTCCATCATGGATGGGCCCGCTCTTTTTTCCTGTGCTTTGCGCTTATTAGATGTATAATACTCCGTTATGCAGGGATTCCAATTTGGTTAAGATTAAAATTGTGTTTCTTTTCTCATTAACAAAAAAAAAGTGTATTTGTTAGTGAAAATGTAACTCTTTTAAGTTTATTATTAATTTTTATTTAAGTCTTTTGGTAAGTAACTAAGTACCAAGTATCATGATTTAATTGGGCCTGCTAAAAGTTAAGATCTTGGCCCATTACAAATAATTTTCCTTGCAGGACATGCCTTAATAATTCGGGGGATCAAGTCTCTTGTATGACATGCTTCTGACCCATACCTCTAGACTCTAGTATCGACTGGTATCACGTGTCTCTTTAAGAATTAAACTCATGACTTTGACTCTTATAGCGTTTGTTGGATAGAGTACTTTTTTTTTTTTTTTAACATTGAGAAATTAAACATACTACTTATTATATAATTATTCACATCTCTCCTCATTAAATTAATCTTAATAGCTTTGTTGGATAGAGTACTTAATATCAAATATGATTCTTCATCAACATATCCAAACCGATTTAAACCGCGATAATCGAACCGAAAATCTAAAAAAAAATCCGCAAATTTTAATTGGATTAGATCGGTTTTCGGATGGGTTGATGAAAATCGATCTAATTCAAACCGATCCAATATATTAATTCTCCACTTACCTATTTAGGCATTTCCCCAATCATAGCCCAAAAATTAGCCTATCAACTAAACTCATCTGTGTAAAATTTCATATCTCGTTGCAAAAATGAAGAAGATATATATATATATATATATATATATATTATCGGTCTTATTTTTGTGATATGCCTTTTCTAAATCCACTTTTAACTGGGATGTAACCTTTCTTTTTGCTCCTCGAGTGAAAAACCTCTTCAACTATAACAAACTTATCTGAACTGTGCCTCGCGGGAATGAAGCTGCACTTATTGGGAGCTATAAGAAAATCCAAGTGATATTTCATTCGGTTGGCAATAACCTTCGTAATGATTTTAATAACCTTCGTGAATGTAAATTTATCCATGCATATTAATAGATTATTACGAGTTACATAAATTGATATGATATAACAGAACATTACTATGTTGTACTAAGGAAGCCCATAACTATATCACTACTACAAATTAATGCTAAGGCAGAAAATACTGAAAATTCTAATAGTTGGAGAGTACTGAAGCTAGCGTGCACAGGCCTTGTGGATGCAATTTTGAGCAGCATCAAACTTAATTGCATTAACATCCAAAAGAACACTGTCTAGCTACTAGGCTATGCTTCAAAGCTGTTATTATTAGAGCCGAGACCTTAGCATAAATTGGCCCTCAGCTACTAGTCTCGTTTCTGTTAACACTGGTGTTGCTCCACCATCAACATTGTTACCTGCACGTTCAACTTCCCCACTAGCACTTGTGACTTTCAATGTGTATACTGCATCACCAAGAAAATAATACACTTTTAGTCAAAGACTTAGATGGGTTCTGAAATATGGAGATTTCATGAATAATTAACCAAGTCAAAATGTTGAATTGATCCAAGGAACAAATGAATTAAGTGATTAGTAATTTACAAATGCTCTAGTTGTTAAGGGAAAACTATTATTGTTATTAATTGGGCAAGCAACAATCCATAGTGAACTCATAACCAGCAAGATTTCTGATCTCAATCACAGTCTTAGGTCGTTCCTAGTTACTTACCACTTCAATCTTACTTGGATCCACAGCAACACCACTAGCAGAAATCACATAAACCAGAAATTGCCGGGGCATTAGTAAGCCCAAAAGGAATCACCCGATACTCAAAGTGTCCGTAGCTGGATCGGAACGTCGGTTTTGGCACATCCTCCGGCTTAATCTGGATCTCGTAGTATCCGAACCGGAGATCAATCTTAAAAAATACACAAGCACCTCTCTCAACCGACCCAACAAATCATCAATACACGTATTATTTCAATCTAAAATCCTAAGGCAAAGGACTCGTATATCTTCTACGATGGTCCTTATTTAGTCAATTTTTTTATCAATATATAATTTTATCACTCACTTGTATTCCCAACACTACTTATGCCACTGTATTCGTTAATGTCCTCCAACATCTTAGATTGACATTTTTTAACTCAAATTCTTCAAAACAAAAATTCGTTCAAATGCAAACTGACCTGGTGGAGGGGAGGTGGAAGTTGATGGGGCATAAGATCTGCTCACAAACAGCTGAAATTTGACACTACCTGTTGGGTTCTCCTTAAAAGCAGAAATCAGCAGATTAGGGAGAGGTAATGTAGGAACTTGTTGGTCTAAGGTTGATAAGGGTGCTTCAGAATTGTGCTTAAGCTTCTTGTGGTCATGGTCTGCATCTGCACCAGAAGATGGGTAACCAAGTTGTTTATCCACAAACATGCTGAAAGAATTGTGTCTTTTCCTTTGGTTCGGTCCATGATCTTCCATTCTTCAAGACGAGGACTCAAATTTTCAATATCTAAGCGTCTCTATGGATTAGGACTTTTGACAAGAAAAGAGGTTAAGGTATTAAACATTAAAACATTTTATTCAAGCTTAAATTGTAACATACGGATCTCGAACAGGTTCAATTAACATACATATGATACAAACAGAAATAACGGAAGACTTAATTTATGACAATACGAGCCAACTTTTTCTTTTTTTTTATCTTTTTCACATGACATAACAAATTATATACTTCTTCTAATTTAATTCTTATTTGACGGAGACGAAATTCGGATAAAGTAACCTCTGTAAATCGAACAACTGTGGATTTGCAAATCTCACTCTCAAAGTTAGCTCGTATTTTTGTAAGTTAAGTTTTCTGCTGTTTCTGTAAGAGTTTAAGATATTGTAACTTTACAAATTTTGTGTAAGAATAAATTGCACGGGTTGAGATTTCATCTACCATAAATCAAGGGACTTTTAGTCTAACTGCAATAGTTGTCAATGTTCAACAACTTTATTCTTTTTCTCGAGCCATCCCTTTACCTTCTGTTACCTTAGCTTTTCTTCTCCATTGCAGTAACATACATTATTTTATATATTTAGTTGCTTAACCTTCTTGAGTCCATATAATGGATCCAATGCTAAAAGCAATCAATACAATGGTACTTTACTACTCGGTTAGTATTATCTTAGTATGATCATAATGTCACACAAATGATATCATCTCAGAAATTTAGCGATAACAATCAATAATATTTGTGGGAAGCTTCCCTCCAGGTCTTCATTAAAACATTAAAAAATATTTAGAATTTCATTTGCTAAATTAATGTGCTAGAGACAAATGGGCTTGTTTAAACGAAATTATACTTTTTTACCAAAGACACATAAAAGGAATAGACATATAGTGGTGGACAGCTATAATAGATGGAGACATTTTATACAATCATAAATCACGAAAGAATTTAATATAATGCAAATATATGGATGTTCTGTAAGAATGAATGCGGGGGTTGAGATTTCATCTACCATAAATCAAGGGACTTTCTTAGTCTAACTGCAAAAGTTGTCAGTGATCATAAACTTTATTCACTTTCTCGAGCCCTCCCTTGACCTTTTGTTACCCTTACTTTTCTTACCCGTTACAGTAGCGTGCATTTTTCTTTTTTATTGTTATTAATATAGTTACTTAAGTCCAGGTAATTGATTATTTGCTAAGCATTATAATGGTAATTTACTATTCGGTTGGTATTCTCTTACTATAGAATGGCCTCAAGTACAGGTCAAAATCGTAATGTCACATATATGAAATCATCTCTGAAATTTAGCAATAAACTATCATAATTTTTGTGGGAAGCTTCCCGTAACTATCAACAATATCTAAAGATTCTAAAGTCTCTTTTTCACGGTAGGCTAGAATTTATGAAGCACCAAGACACTTCAAAAAATCTTGACGTGTCCGATATTTCCTAATATTTTGATATTCGAACACGCGTTACAGAAATTTATAAAAAGATTAAAATGTTACGTTGTGTTGTATTTTTAGTACCAACTATTACATTTATTGGATTACGGTTATAATTTTATTGCATTTAATATAAATATTTAGGATATCTTATATTTTTTTGTAAAATTGATTGGTATTATAAGTCTAATTTCACTTTTTTGTGAATTATTGAATATTAAATATAATATACACTACATAAATTAAAAATAATTTAATATCAAAACGTGTCCTAACTTGTTAAAATCTAACATTTTTTTTATTAAAAAAAATTAACATTTTTTTTATTAAAAAAAAATCTAACATTTTTTAGAATTAATGTATCGGAGTGTCGTGTCGTATATCGTGTCACGTGTAGATGCAACTACAGGTCCAATAAAAATATATTCTTTGACTGTTCTTGAATCCTTTCAAGTTTGAATAAAAGATTTTATACGAGTTATGTTGTAGGAAAAGTGATTGTGTAATATTATAGAGATTCATTTTGCGTAACGTAATTTTTTTTTGTTTCAAAAAGTGTGGGCCCACAAAATATCATGTGTGTGGGAAACTTTTTTGTGTCATGTGAAATGATAGATGCAAACCTATTGCATAAATGGTATGGTATATAGTGTAGTACATCTAACGATGGTGACATAACTTTAGGAAATGCCAAAGCAGTCCTCAAACAGATCCTTCCCTGGTTTGAGTGTTTCAGAGTTGCATTTTCTGTCCAGATTTATATCCTTCATTTGAATACTAATCTCAGCTATCATGGACCAAACTCAAAATGAGTCTGGTTGGATGCATTCTATCAAAGTAACACTGGGTTCTCTAGATCACAGAGAGGTTAAATCTTTCATAAGCAGCATTCCCAGTGTTCCAAGCAAACTTAGAAAACCCAATGAGGAAGCTTACTCACCAAAGCTTGTCACCATTGGACCAATACACAGGGAAACTAGTAGCCACCTGCTAGCCATGGAAGAACACAAATGGCGTTACATGCTTGCTCTTCTTCACAGAACCCAAAACCCAGTTTCAACCTTGGATGAATGTGGCACAGTCATTCTAGGCTTGGATGATGCAGTTCTTGCAAGCTATGGAGGTAACATCAAATATGAACCCCACGAGCTAGCTAAAATAATGTTACTTGATGGTTCCTTCTTGTTAGAACTCCTCCTTAGGTGTGCTCCACAAGATATGGTACCTCAAATTCCAAATGAAGATAACCATCATGGTTCTTCTTCAGACCCTATACACCAAGAGATGCTTTCATCTGTTCTCACTGATCTCACTTTGTTAGAGAACCAAATACCCTTTTTTGTTCTCAAGACATTGGCTAGGATACATTTTCCAAATGTCTTCACAAGTCAAGTTGATCACCTTGTTGCTGATCTTACACTGTCTCTCTTTTGCTATCCTTTGATTCATTGTCCTGCTGTGGCACATTTTCTTCATCTTATGCACTTATCTTCCATTATTGATGAGGGGCAGAAGGTGAAACAAGCTCAACAAGAACTAAAGCGTTGTGCTACAAGGCTCAGAGCTGCTGGGGTAACAATTAGACCAGTAGATAGGCATAGCAAGCTTGTTAATTTGTTTGCCTTTGACATAATGTTCCTCAAAGGGGTGCTAGAAATCCCACCTTTGCATGTAGCTGAAACAACTGAGGTCTATTTGAGGAACTTCATTGCTTGGGAACAAAGCAGAATTGGAATCAGCAGGCAATTCACTTCTCATGCTTTGTTACTCAGAGGATTGATATGTTCTCTGCAAGATATTGAGCTGCTTGTGGAAAATGGAGTTCTTGTGAAAGATACTAAGATCAGCAATGAAGACTTGCTTACTTTATTTGGCACAATCACAAAGGGTGTGGACCAAATGGACTCCAGTTACAGTAAACTTTGTGAGGACTTGAATACATAATCAGCAGTGAATCCGTTGAAGAAGTTCCCTATACTGATATGGCATTATTGTAGACTTTGTGTAGAATGCATCAGATACTTTTGCAAACGCAGCTACGGAATCTTGATTCGCGATCATATCCCAAATGTGTGGAAATTGATAGGAATTGTGGTAGCTGCAGTGCTGCTTGTTCTCACCATTATGCAAACCTATTTTTCAGCCCGGGCTAAGTAAATTATGTTATTAAGTGTAACCATGACTCAGTAACCCAGGAATTTTGTACCAAGGCTCGAAAAGTGAAAGGAAGCAATATAAGTTTCTTGAAATTCTATACACTTATTGAGTTTGGTGTGTGCAAATACTAGTTGCTAATGGTTAGAACGTGCATCCAGATAGACAAAGGTAGGGTCATCAAAAGTTTCAACCACAAAACTTGTTTGCCAAAGTTAGCTAATGCAAACAATAGTGTCTGAGCGATTCTTTCATAACAGCTTTCACTGTAGCACTTGAAACGGAAGAGCTTTCTCACCTAAAATCCATTAATATCACTATTTTCTATTTTATGGCTAGTAATCAATTTTCAATTATTGGAGCCAATTAAGTACCCCATAGACCTTTTGTCTAATTAAACGTCAAACCTTTTATTTTATTAAAACTGATTACATTTTCTTACAACATTATTTTGTAATTTTTTTTTTTTTGGTTTCAGGTATCCTCCGGAGAAAAGTTAATATGCACCGGGTGCATTTTTACTCAGTGTTCCGTTTTCCCAAATAAGAAAAATTTTATGACACTTTTATCCCTAGCATTTTACATATTTCCTTCTATGTCCTACTTTTTTTCCACTTTTGGTAAAAGGTTCACTGCACCGGGTCCATATTAATTTTTCTCCCTCTGGCCGACAGCCGAAGATTAATCCTTTCGAGGTGGGAGATCACATTAAGTGGTAAACCTCCCCCGACAAAGCCTTTTCCATACGCACGGTCAGGATCGAACCCCGGTCAGTATGTTTAAGGAACCCAGCTACCTACCAATTGTGCTTGGCTTTGTTGGTATTTTGTAACTTTTCAATATACCAGTAAATATGGCAAAAGTGAGAAAGTATTAAATATCCAATAGACATAGCAGAAAACTTACAAAAAAGGGAAAGGTAAAAAAGATGAAACATCATTTACACTAAAAAAATAAGAAAAATGAAACATCCATTTTAGCATGAATCAATTAAAAGAAAATTCTAGTTTGATGGCAGAGAGATCTGAACTTAGCCCTCAACTTGGAAGCTTATCATCGGCCGACATAAAACTTCTGTTAAGCTCAAAATGCAACAAGTTATAACGTACGCAACAAATTCTGGCCCTCGGCAATGAGTTCCTGTCCTTTCTTGCGTAGGATCTCTGCTTGAAGCAACAACATAGCTCCTTTATGACCATTTTTCCCTGCCATCTCGATCTCATTAGTTGAGAAGCTCATAAGCTCCAGAAGGTGTGCTACATCAGCCATCTCAAGTCCAACATCTATTGTAGTCTCCATATTTGACAGATCCTTCAAACGTTTCACAGTGCAATCTCGTTGACCTGCAATTGCTTTGTAGATTCCCCCAGTTTTAGGCCTCTTGGATAGTTCCTGAGCTGCCATAGACATCACTGATTCCATCTCAATCTGATCTTCTTTCCGATGACACTGACCTACATGAACAGCAGATGCAAACATAAATTACTGAAGTTATATGATATATATTAAACGGGTCGAATCGATTATTTCTTCGTGATTGAAAAGTCATGGGTTCGAATTCAGGTAATAGCCTCTTTGCAATTATGCAGGGGTAAGGCTTGGTTTTATATATATATATATATATATATATATATATATGTGATTGATGAGGATGTTAAGGTGGAGAGATTGATGAGGATGTAAATCACAGAATCAAAGCATGTGGATGAAATGGCGCAATGCATCTGGGTTTTTGTGTGACCGAAAAATCCTCTTAAGTTAAAAAGAAAATTCTATAAAACGGCAGTAAGATCGGCAATGCTATATGAAGCGGAATGCTGACCAGCATATAGGCAACATGAGCATAAGATGGGAGTAGCAGAGATGAGGATGTTAAGGTGGATGTGTGGTTACACAAGGATGGATAAGCTAAGAAATGAAGATATTCGACGAAAGGTCGGAGTAGTACCGGTAGCCGAGAAGATGAGAGAACATAGATTGAGGTGGTTTGGGCACGTGATGAGAAGGCCCCTGGATGCTACTGTAAGAACAGAAATTTGTTACCAAGAGCTCAACACAAAAAGAGATAGAGGTCGGCCGAAACTTACTTGGGGGAAGGTAGTAAAACAAGATTTAATGGAGTGAGATATAGATTGGCGGACGATATGTCTTAGTACGGAATGGAGAAAAACTATAAGTATGGTGGAGGGTTAGACCCGTTATTATTCCTATGTTCCAGGTGCTCCTTTTTTAGTCATTTTCCCCTTTATTTTCCCCACTTCTTCTTGTCGCTTTCTTTTTTACTTTTATTTATTTAAATATAATATACTATATATATATATATATATATATATATATATATATATATATATTATTTTTTTATTTTATTTTTTATTTTTATTTTTATTTTTTTCAACCATTTTATATCTTTCATGTGGGTTCATCTACCACTGACCCCAATTAATTTGGGATATAGGTGACGTTGATGTTGATGTTGATATATATATGATATCTATTAATTCTTTATATAAAGAGAAACTGGGGCATTAAAACTCACTGGCTGAGACAGTTTTGCCAACTTTCCCATCATTCTCTTCATGGTCAATGTCTGATGACTTGCTACCAATGGACAGTGGTGATGATCCATTGTTAGCTGAATGCTTAATGAAAGTGGAAGGATCGGCGAAAGCATTGGTGTCACTGCTTCTTCTTCTTTGGTTATGATGGCCAGGGTTTGCAGAATCCTCCATAATTTCTCCCCCACTTGCAGCCAAGGTAACAGTGGATTCTGAAAGTTCTTTTCTTGTTTATGTGGCAACAAAGTCCAAACAAATAAATTTAATAAAAAAAAAAACAATAAAAACCAAGTAGGCAAAGCATGTGAACCCAACAACCAGCATCAACTACATAGGTTATTGAAAATCGAATTTATCAGACTCCAGCAATACTTTTTTGTAACCCATGTTCAAGAAGGGTACGAAGCTTGCCCATAGAAAAGCATCTAAATTTAGGATTGGGTCTTAGAGCAGAAAATGAATACAAGTATCTGCAGAACCCATGGCCCAATTCCACAGCCTCCATTAAGATAGAAAGAGCCATCTATAATAAGTTTAATCCAAACCTCTTGTGCAGACACAAAACTTTCTCAAACTTCACTTAAAACCCCATATCCAAAATGTTTCCTCCACAATTCAAAAAGCATACTCATGAACCATAATATCATTAAGAATAATTTCTCTCATCTTTTCATTAGAATACTTACCTCCAGGTGCAGAATTTGTAGGTTGAAATGCTATAGTGGATTGTCAATGTCGTGCTTGGTGTAATTTCCTTTGCGTGCAATTCTGTAAATGCCTCCTCAGATGGCTAGTGCTAGCTCTGGTACCACCCGTAGCAAATCTACATTTGCAAGAGTTGCAAACTGCTTTTTGTTTACCATCGGGGAGTTCAATTTCATAAAAATCATTCCAAACAAGTGATCTTTTTCGCCTCTTATTTGCTATGATTGAATCTCCAACATCTCTTACTTGTTTATCTTCACAGTTAACAACAATCATACCAAGTATTTTGTCTTGAACTTGACTTGAGTCAATTGGCACACTAACACTATCAGTTCCAATTGGATCAGAGTCCATTTTTCAGGCCTATATAAAAATAAGCACAAAAAATGGAGGATATTAAATTGTTAATGATATTGCCCAATAATACATGATTAAGACATAAACCAGAAAATGAGGGGTATATTAAAGAAGATAATGAAGTGAACCTCCCTGCAAAAAAATTACTCAACATTGAGCTTTCATTTTCAATTCAATTTAAACAAAGAAGCAAGCAAATAAGCATCTAACTAAGTTATGGAGTGTTGGTGCTAGTCCATGGCAATTAGGGGTGTCAAAACACGTTGACACGACACGAATATATTAATACAATATTTCAATACGAACACGACACGAATTTTTATTCGTGTCAAAATCTTCAACACTAACACAACACAAATTTTTTGCGGGTTGACACGACACGAATAACACGCAAAAATAGGGGTCAAAGCGGTAACTGTCAATAAAAATTTAAAAATTTAGAAAAATAAAAATAAAATAATTAAAAAAGGGAAAAGTTCACCGATGCCCCCGTGGTTTGCTTCAGAATCATCGATACCTATGTGATTTTTTTCTTATCAAATATGCCCCTTTGCTTTGTAAAAAATAAAAACCACATGAGCATAAGTGATAAAAACATACCCTGACTTTTACAAACCCACATAGGCATACGTGATAAAAAAATTATAGTGGCATAAGTGATTTTGGAGTAAACTGCAAGGGCATTGGTGAATTTTTCTCTTAAAAAGAATATGGGTCAACATGAATACTAATACATTAACACTAACACGACATAAATTCTTTACGTGTCATTTTTTCCAACACGAACACGACATGATTCATGTTGCGGGTTGACCCATGTGTCATAACTAGGGGTGTTCGCGGTCTGGATTGAATCGGTTTTGAAAGCAAAAATCATCTGATCCAATCCCTTCGGTTTGATCATATAATTATCCATTCGGTTTTGATTTTTTTTCAAATCCGATCCGATTCAATCCAATTTTTTTCGGTTTGGATTGGATCGGTTTGATTTTTTGAAAATCCTAAAATTTATTTCATTATTATTGTGCCAATAACATCTTTTGTATATATTGGCTTTGTAATATATATTTTTTTGAAATACAAAAGCATTAGTAAAATATAATATAGTTTTTTTTATAATGAGATATAAAGCTCTACAAAGATAAAATTTTGTTGATAAGATGTGATTAAATTTTTTCTTGGATGTAACCTAAGTGTCAATTTTACCTGTTCACTATTTTTATTTCAATTTTCACATAAAAGAACAGCCAAACTTTCAGAAGTAAAAGATACAACAACAAATTCGGAAATTGAAACTTAAGAGTGACATCTAAAAAGGAAGAGCATCAAACGACAAACACGAAACTGTTGCAGCAAGTTGTACTTGTGATTCCTTGACAGTGGTTCGCTCATAGCTACTAATCTACTATGCCTTACACGTTTTAAATAGGGTTATTTTTAGGCTATTTTATTTTGCTAATCAAACACGGCCCAAGATAGGTTAGGCTTTAAGACCATTTAGATTTATTTACTTATTTTTACCATCAAATAATATTATTAGGATTTTCATTTTATCCTTTAACCTAACACAACAAATTTTCCTACCCATACAACATTTTATGGGGCCCACACATTTATAAAAAATAAAAAATATGGCACGCAAAACGAATCTCTATAACATTACACAATCACTTTTCCTACAACATAATAAACATAAAACCCATATTATTATCAATTTTATTACCATATCTTAACATATTTTCATCCATCAACGGTTATCATCTATTATGAATTAATATTAATTAATGAGTTTGATTTATGAAAATAATAACCGTTGATTGGCGAAAATCAATGGTTAAGATATGATAGCAACATTGATAGTAATATTATTTGGTAGTAACAATATCCTATCCCTATTTTTTAAAATTTATAGTTACTTTGTGTTTGGATGAGTCTTACAAATATTTTTAAGTTAAAAAATTATTTGTTTTTCAGAAGTTAAGAATTTTGGTTTAAAAAATAAGTTATAGTTTTTTTTTAATTACATCTAAATATACATATAAATAAAAAGTATTTTGCTTTAATAAACATTATTTTCTAAAAAAAAAATTCAGAGTAGCAAACCCTGGATAGAACAAGAGTTGTACACTGTAGCGCACTGTTCGTAGATCTATTGGAATTCAGGGAATTAGAAAGGGAGGTAGAGAGAGAGAAAGAAGAGATTGTAGAGAGAAGGATTATTCATAATTTTCATAATCATATTCATTGGTCTTAGGTCACTATATATAATGCCCTATTCATATTGGTATTTCTTATCCACTCATAAGCCCGTATGACTATTAATAGTACTAATTAAAAGACATTTAAAGAGGTTCATTGGCCCAAGACTACATAAGCCCGTATGGCTATTAATAAAACTAATTAAAAGACATTTAAAGAGGTTCATTGACCCAAGACTACAACAGCTGGTCTCATAATCATTCAAATAATTGGGCTTCTTGAGAGTTCGCACCACTAGGCCCAGTTCAGCATGAGGGTCCGTTACATACACCTCACCATGTCATTGTCTTCGGATTAGGAAGCCATGGCTCTCCAAAAAAATTTCATAGAAAATATATCATAGATATTGTAGTTAAGGTTCAAATCACCTAATGATAGGAAAAGGTCATATGTTTCATGGGTAAAATATCTTATGTTATAATCTACCAATATATATATATATATATATATATATATATATATATATATATATATATATATATATAAGGTAGCATCCTTTGACACCTCATTTGATAGCCGTTAGATCAAAAAAGATCAATGGTGTCACATGCTTACAAATCAGAGTCGTTGATCTTTTTTGATCAAATGACTATCAGATGAAGTGTCAAATTTCGAATTTGACACCGGTGTCAAAGGATTCTACATATATATATATATATATATAACCATGGCTCTCCAAAAAAACTTCATAGGAAATATATCATTGATATTGTAGTTAAGGTTCAAATCACCTAATGATAGGAAAAAGGTTATATGTTTCATGGGTAAAATATCTTATGTTATGCTTACCCAAAAAAATAAAATCTTATGTTATAATCTACCAATATATATATATATATATATAAGGAAAAATATTTCTCCAGTCACTGAATATAAAGTTATCTTCAGTAAACTCAAAAAGACGTTGTTTTAGGTTATGAAATTTAAAAATTATAATGATAAAGACTAATATAACCCTACAATATATTATAATTATAAAAATACTTTGATATATATACATACACACACAGATATATGTATATATATATATATATCTATATATATATATGGGTAAAGGATCTCTCCAGTCAATGGATAGCAGCTATCTCCGATGACTCCAAACCGACGTCATTTTGGGGCGGAAATCAAGGTATTTTTGTAATTGTAATATATTGCATGGTTATATTAGTCTTTATCGTTATAATTTTTTAATCTTATAACCTAAAACGACGTCGTTTTGAGCTCACTGGAGACAACTTTATCTCTAATGACTTGAGAAATACTTTTCCCTATATATATATGATAATATTTTTCTCATTTCGTTGAAGATAACTATCTTCTATTTTACACTCATCGAATTTTGTGCCAACTTTTTTCTTTCCTTTTTCCTTTTATTTTTTAAATTGTGGACCCCACATATTTATCTCATACACATGATAGAACTATCTCAAGCAACATGAGATTAGTAACTCCATATATATATATACATATATGTATATATATGTATATATGGGCTTATCGTTTCTCAAACTGTTTGAGATAATTTTATCTCTGGCTACTCAATCAATTATAACCGTACAAAGATGTATCAATGGTGATAAAAAAAAGTGAGAGGAAAAAGAAATCATAACCATTTAAAAGTGAATAAATTAATATAAGGAAATAAATAAACAAAACGACGCAGTTTTGAGGTAACGAGAGAAAAACTTATCTCAAGTTACCGGAGAAATATTTTTCCATATATATATGGAAAAATATTTCTGCAGTTACTACCAATAAGTTATCTGCATTTATTCTCAAAATGACGTCGTTTTGGTATTGAAATCTTAAAAAATTATAAATATAAAGACTATTAAATGGTTATGATTTAAGTGAAAAACTTAATTAGCTCTTTTTGTTGGTAAGAAAACTCCTTCAGCTTATAAGAAAGGGAAAAAAATATAAAATTTGAGAAATTGTGTAAAGAAAATGATTTACTCATATGAATAGAAAAAAAAATGTATTGTGTTAAATTGTGTACTCCACTTTATTTGATTATCTCTTTTAATTTGATTTTTGTATCAAATACAATTTTTATTATTTATTTTTCATATAATTGGGAAAATTTCAAAAAAAATTATTTTTTAAAAAAAGATTTCTTATAATTAGCCACGGTTTTATCTGTGGCAAAATAAAATTTTTCATCATTGGGATCTCAATCGTTTAGCCACGAATATAATGTGGCTAACTGAATGTTACCACAGTCATACAGACCGTGTTTAGATGCAAAAAATACCATGATTAAAATAATGCAACGCCCGTTTTAGCCACGGTTTTTGAAACAGTGGACAACTTATTTAGCCACGATTTTTATCATATTTTGCCACGGTGTTTGTCTTGGCTAAAGAACAATTTTGTTGTAGTGGAAATCTAATTTTTCAATTTAATTATATTATTTACATAATTCAATATATTTTTTTTTACAGAAAAGTATAAGAATGGAAAATTATATCGATCTCATGCTTAGCATGTAGGCGACTTTTTACTCATAATATAATGAAACATTAACAAAATATTTATTTTAAGGTTTAGATGCATGTATCACAATTACAAATAGAATCCAAAAACTTCAGGGAGTAAAATGATGCTTGTGGTTAATTAGGTGGTAAGATATTGAATATTTGCAAGGAAAAACTTCTAAATTGGATTTGTTTGATACATTAACTGAATTTAACAACATAAAAATGAGACCAAATAGAACTAGCTAAATGAAAATAACATACATGCTATTATCTGAGTTCATGAATTAATTAAATAAAATGGGCAAACGAATGAACTTGGTCTTCCATCCAAAAAACGTGTCCATTAACTAAATTTGTAACTTATATAACATAACAATTTTAAATAATTATATATTTCAGTTTGAATATATATTTAAGGTAAACTTTTTGGAAAAAAAACTTTATTATTAGTATATATTTAAGGTAATATTTTTGGAAAAAATAACTTTTTGGAAAAAATTCTAATAATCCTTTCTTGCAAATAAAGCATTATTATTAGTATATATTTTCTTTTATTCAATTAGGAGTCTAGGAAAACATTTATAGATCAATCAAATTTTATTCCTTTCAGGCTTATGTATATCCAAAATGGGGAAGATTATACTCACTATTTTTTTTCTTACTACCAAATCTTAATCGTTTATTTTCTGTCAATTAATCAAATGTTTAAATTCTTGTTTTCTTTATTCTTGCTTTTAATTAGATTAATAATTTAAATTTCAAATCAAATCCTGTTACAAATACAATTTCGATTGTCCAACTTAAGTAGAAGTAGTGAATTAGTGATTGAATCATAATCCTCGTGGGAACGATCTCTCACTCAAACATTATATTACTTGTACGACCAATGCACTTGTCGTGAGTTCCAACAGACAACAAAACATTGCTAGTGCTCGGTGTTGTCATTAGATGGATTGGGCCTAATGGGCCCAAACCCATTTATGTCAGTGGCTATGTTGGGCCTAATGGGTTGCACACAAACACCTTAAATTATCTTGAATTCTAGCATATGTGGTTTGGGCCCAATAAGGTATAATGGGCATAAGTTGGAAAAGCCCACATATTGGGCCAAGAAAGTGTAGTTGATATCATAAGTCAAGATGTACTTTACCCATGATGTAATCTAATTAATTTAAATGTTAAATTAATAAAATTAATTTGAATTCTAATTTCGAATTAGAAATTTGAATTTAAATAAAATTAATTTAAATTCTAATTTTGAATTTCGATTTGAAATTTGAATTTAAATATAGCCATTAAATTATATTTATTAAAGATGGAGAAAATAAATTATATTGATTGGAAACAAATCAATTGGATTGATTGACCAAAATTAAGGAAACCAATTAATTAAATTAATTGGCTAAAATTTGAGAAACAAATCAATTGGATTGATTGACCAAAATTAAGGAAACCAATTAATTAAATTAATTGGCTGAAATTTGGGAAACCAATCAATTGGATTTATTGGATAAAAATAAGGAAATTACTCAATAAGATTGAGATTAGATGAGGGCGTTGATTTGGCGCCACATCTATAAATAGCTCCTTTCCCTCCTTAATTTTGTATCTCTCCTTTTCTAATCTTCTTGACTGAACCTTAGCCAACCCACACGTCAGTGGCAGCTATATCTCTCTTGGAATAACGAAAGGCACTACCCAATCTCTATTCTTCTCTTGAGTCTAGCATCCCTCAATCATGTTCAACCCCCTTCAACATATGATTGAGGGTGTGGCAAAGGTTGCTTCTTCTGCGCAATCTTTTTTAAATTTTTTCTCTTTTATGCAACATTCAGAATCAAGTTCCATTGTATCATCCGTAAAAAACAGCGGAACACAACTTGGTGATAAAATTGTGTCATCCGGAAGAAACAGCGGAACACAACTTGGTGATAAAATCACTTCTGGAGAACAAATCAATAGTGGCTACACAAAAAACATACAGATGTCAAGAAATCAAGCTGATTCAAGTGCAGAAGCCACATTACAATTTAATACAAATCAAGAGAACATGGAAGCATTTTATGCTTCTCTTGTAGCAGAGACCACATCTTTGTCACATGTCCAAGACCCCCAACTCAATGATGTATCTGTGAGAACTAGGTCTAGCGAAGAAACCCAGAAAACTTTACATGTTTTGCAAGACTTGCTATCAAATAAGTTCTCTCTTTTGGTGCACCCTGGACGCTCTATATTATTGAAAGATATTTTGAAGTACCTCCTCAGTATGTCAGCAGAGGAAGGAATTTCACCGGGAACAAAATCAGTAATATCGCAACTTTCACAAGGTTTTGCTCAGTGGATTTTGGACTATGAAAATGCAAACCGCAAACTTGTGTCAACAACTGCAGATTTATTGAAAGCCGAGAAATTGAAAGATGATCTTGAAGCTAATGTTAAAGATTTCATGGAAACGGACAAGCATGAGAGGCATGTGACTAATGAGTTTACCCAAGATCTTGCAGCACAGAGAGACATTGTTTTTTCTAAAAGAAAGAGAAAATTGTTTGAAAAAGCAATAGAAATAAAAGCTGAACGAGACAGTTTGAGAATCAAAGTGCCAAGGTTGAAAGCAGAGCAAGAATGTGCGAAGAGAACAAAAGCTAATATTGAAGAAGAGTGGTCAAAGCTTAAAGAACAAATCATTGGAAGCACTGCTTTTAAAGAATGAATCTTTAAGAACATTTACAATATTTTTTTTTAATTGTATGAATATTTACAATATTTCATGACTAACTGTAGACACCATATTTTGTATTTTGTCCAGGAGAAATAAATTTTTTATTTGTATGCTACTGTTTTTTTTTTTTTTTAATATTCCATTAGATTCATCATTTTGCATCTAGTCCACTAGGAACAATTCCGAGATTAAGGCTTTTAACCACTCTCAAAGACAGTATTGAAAAGGATCGAACACATATTCTTATTCATATCTACTCAATTCTTTGACGTCAACTGAGCAATCATCATTTAATATAATCACACTTGTTCGTTGAAATGCTTTCTTGTAAGCTACCTTAGCTTATTTTTGGGGGTCTATATTTTTTATCACTCACTAAAACCAAAACTTTACTATGGTTTTATGAATAAGTAGCATACATATAAGGGTTTTATTATTCTCCTTTCACATAAGATAGTTATCTTATGTTGTAGAGAGAAAATGAGTGAGTATTTCAAGAAAAAGAAAAGAAAAGAAAAAATGAGTAACGAAGATCAAAGTGAGAACATGAGAGAAATTATCTTATGTGAAAATAGAGTAATATTTTCCTACATATAAATGGCTAAATGCGAAAATTTTCTTACGAAAACCATGTTGTTCAGATCCATCTAAACATTGGTAATATGAGGAAATCCAACATAAAAAATTTAAAAAAAGAATCTAGAGAAGTTTGTAATTCTCACATCCCTGAGCTTATTCAAGCAACATTGAAACATAAAATAAGAGAATTACAATCTTGATGTGTACCAAACTGGTGTAAATATGTTTATCGATAGAGTTGCCTATGGCAAGTGTCCTAAATTACTAATCTGACATTACAATGGGAACGGTAATTTTATAAAGAATTATTCTGTTTATAACCATGAAATTCCAATATTTTCCATTGCACATTTGGTGCTTGTAATTGTGCTCCAAATTTAACACTATCATTGGAACTGGGCCATTATGTAATGATAAAACCTCGCCCCATCACAATCCCAAGGAATTGAAAACAAAAATAAAATAAAAAATACAACCTTTCCCAATTCTTAACCCAAACCCTTAAAATTACAATTCAAACTAAACAAGAATTAAGATGATGTAATATATATTCCATACTTCTCAACCATCACCTATTTTTGATGTAATAGTTTTGGCCGCTAAAGCACAACAACACTACCACTAACACTGTCACCTTTGCCATGATCCTTGTCACTAAGAGCATGGCCCACCTATATAATTTTACCATTATTGCTACCACAGCCACCACCACCTCTCCTCTGAAACCATCACCATAAAAAAACATTTAGTTAGAAATATCTATTAAATATTAAAATTATGTCAACAATATTATAGATAAATCACACACCCAAACAATAAAATTAGAATAGAACCCAGAATGACAATTTTATTTGCTGATTCTTTGTCTAATCAAAACGTAAGTTTTATGAATCTGAATTAATTCCAATTCTACATAACTAGAATAGAAATTATAATCCAAAACCTAAATGACTATTCTGAATTCCAAATAAATATGTTAGAGATCCCCTAAGCATCCATTGTTAATAGAAGGGAAATAATAGTGAGGAGTCTTTTATTTTGGGAGTGGAAATCAGGAGGGAGGACTCAGGTTTCTCGAATCCCTGAAGTAGTAGACTCTTTCTCACTGTGTTCTATATTCTATATTGTCCTATATTGTTTCTATACAGGTCCAGAGATCGTTTGTTCTATCAATAAAGAATACATTCTTTACATCAATTCTGGTCCAGTTCTATTAGAATCCTAAAACATAAATTACAAATACTATTAATTTTTCTCTTATTCATTCTAATTGAAACTGTTCGATAAAAAACAAAAAAAAAAAAACCACTCCCCGTTAAACCCGACTAGCAAGTGTGGGTGGAGGAAATCCTTGTACGCAGTCTTACCATTGTATAATTGCAAAGAGGCAGATATATTAAAAAAAAGGAAAAATTCAAAAACCTCCCTGTAACTTTTCTCATAATCATTTACCTCCTCACTAAAATTTTGAATCATTTACCCCCTGACTTAAAGTTTTTTTTATCATTTACCCCCCTAAAGTGAGGGGGGTAAGTGATAAAAAAAACTTAAAGTCATGGGATAAGTGCTAAAAAAAATTTAAATAAGAGTATAAATGATTCAAAAATTTTGTGAGGGGGTAAGTGATAATTAAGAAAACTCACAGGGGGGAATTTTTGAAGTTTTTCCTAAAAAAAATCCAGTCTTAAGCTTCCTTTTATCAGCTTCAGCTTTTAGTAGAGTTGTTCTTTAGTATGGTATTAGAGCATAGAGATCAAGTGGTCATGATTTGATCCTTGCCCCTTCCAATGTTTCATAGTTAAATATTTAAATTAAGTTTCAACACAAGGTAAAGTAGGCCTATGAATTATCATTACGTGAAGGAGGAGGGAATGTGTTAAGAGATATAAAATCATTCTAGAGCCTCCACCTTACAACTAAGCTTTTAAGGAAGTCTGTCTTTATTAACAGTAACTTCCAGATGAGAGCTTGACATTGACAGTAAAATTTTAACACCAACAAGGCAACACTGAAAAACCAAATGCTAAAACAAATATCTGGTAAAAGTACTGACATCAGCAGAAGATTAGAAAATTGATCTCACCATAATCATGATTCAGGATCATCTATTAGACAAGTTCTTGACACAATAAAAGTAAGGAAACAGTCAAGAAGGGATATAATCAATAAATCTATTCTCTTAATTTACAACAAAGCTAGGGGCATCGGAATTGGGAACAGTGACCATTTTGCCACTGTTGTCAAAAAAATTATCAGACTGCCACGCTAACAGTAAATTTTGTCAAAATGCCACGTGGCATATTTCGCTACACTGTGTAGCGAAATAAGTTTGCACGTAATTCGCTACACAATGTAGGGAAATATGCCATGTCAGAATGCTCAGAACCAAAAAATGTCATGTGTCAAAATTGTTGAAATTCGCTACATAGGGTAGCGAATTTCAACAATTTTGACACATGGCACCTTTTGATTCTGACGTGGCATATTTCGCTATACTGTGTAGCGAATTATTTGCACACATATTTCGCTACACAGTGTAGCGAAATATGCCACGTGGCATTTTGGCAAAATTTACTGTTGGCGTGACAGTTTGGTAATTTTTTTTGTCAACAGTGGCACTATGGTCACTGTTCCTCGGAATTGTTACCAGAGATGATTTAATTCAGACAATGGGATCCAACATAGAGGAAATTAGTAAGGGATTGGGAGCAGCAAGTCTTGTGTTTCAGGCAGGGACATCTAAAACACAAGCTGAAGCTTAAATAACTTGCCAGGTCTAAATCAAAACATGCTCCTCTATTTTCTGGTACTAGTTAGTTCACTTGAATCCATGGAAACATCTCAGAAAAGTAACATTGGGCCAGATAGAACTGGATGAATGCCTGTATATTCCATAGAAAAACCAAGTCATGGAAGATGGAGGGAATACTGCTAGTGATTGGTTTTAGTGTTGGTTTAGAAAAGGTTGAGCTAATTAGTTTTAATCGCATTCATTTATCTGTTTGTTTAGTGCTGCCTTAGGCTGGCATAATGGCCAGTTTTGTTTTTGGGAGGTGTATGGGATTACTTGACCAGTTAATACAATCTCGTATCTATCTATGTCTAAAAATGAAGAAAGAGAACCTCAATGTTAGCCAATCTGACACAAACTTCCTACTTCAAAAGCAAAATTTGGATCGCAAAATAATAAGTGATGATATTGAAACCAAGAACAAGAGTCTCTGCGTTAGAAGCAAACCTGTGAGAAGACATTTTGCCATTCTCATCCATGGCCTAATCATAGTTTTATATGGGGCATTATATACCATGAAGTTGAATTTTACATTTGCATCTCTTTACCATAAAATGGCAACTGGTTGAAATGCCAATAACCTCAAAACTCCATGATCGTTGGGTTGCCAATCTCTGTCCTAGCAAAACATTAATTTGACTTATATAAGTCATTGCTTGTCAAATACAACGAAATATGCTTGTTTTCAAGCTGACAGTTCCAATTCTCTGAATATATGTACATATATGACATGATTCAAATGTGCATCCAACTAAGAAAAATTTCCCCAAATCACATCTTCAAATAATATTGTATATACATATATGAGGTAACCATTCATGTGCAACCTCCTAACAGCTTAAGCTTTTGGGGGAGTTGGTCGAATGACATGATATCAAAGTTATGCCCAAGTGGTCTAGAGTTCAATCCTTACCGAACCCATTTATCAAATAGAAAGTTCAATTCAAGCACAAGGTAACCAAAAATAAAAGCATGGATCTGTGTATTATCCATGCTTAGAACCCAGAAAAAAATAAGGTCTTGCATGAGGGGATGGGTAAATAGATATAATAAAACCATTCATGTGCCTCCTTCTAATGGCTTAAGCTTTTGGGAGTTTGGTTGTGTGACAGTAACATCTCCCCAAGATTAACAGAAATATGTACAATTTATACACCAATGTAGTTCATGGAAAAGTAATCCAGATCTAAGCAGGCATAAAACGGACAAGAAGTGTCTTACCTGATCAAAATCAGAGACTGAAAGAGGGTGTCCTACCATAAGACATGCAGCAATCTGAAATGAAACCAAACCATATTGATAATTTTGGCTATTTAAACTGAGAAACAAAAGTAGATAAAACTAGAACGTAACTAATTTAATGAAAGACAATGTAGAACTTACTTTAAGAGTACCATGACATCACATTCTTGAAAGCAAAAACTATCATGCAACAAATAATTGAAGCTCTGGATGAACCTTATTAAGTTTCATCAAGAGCTCATTGCATGTAATGCTTGTTCCTTTCGATGTATGTTCTGAATATTTTGGAAGAATCTTCTTTATATCAATATCTTCTGAGATGTGACAAAGAACAGCTAAGATAGTAGAAGTTAATTTTGAGTCTAGAACAACACCCTTATTAGCCATTTGATGAAGCAAGAAAATGATTTTTTCTGTCCCTCCCATTAAACCATAGCCCTTTAGCAAAGAATCAAATACAGCAGAATCCGGTACATGACCACAAGAGACCATTCTCTCATAGAGCGACATAGCCTCATCCAACTGCCCAAGTTTTGAGAACCTGTTTATCAATATAGAAAAGGTAATAGCATCAGGGACCAAATCCATGTTAAGCATCTCCAATAGCAATTCCTTGGCAGATTTAATATCTCCAGCTTTGAGGGTTTCATCAATTATAATATTAAAGGAGACAACATCAGGATCATGATTCACATTTCTCATTTCTTGAAATAAACTCCTAGCCTGCTCCAAACTACCTTCCCTGCACAAGGAAGCCATTAGTACATTGTAATCAATTACTGTAGGTCTAATCCCAGAAGCTCTTATTTTAGTAAAAAGTCCTTTTGCAATACTAAGCATCTGCATTTTGCACAGACCATTAATCATGACACCATAGGTCATTGAGTTGGGGGAAAATCCCAAGTCTACTGCATATTTCCAGAGTTCCAATGCCTTAATAAATTTTCCAGCATTGAGATAACCATCAATCAAAATATTATAAGTTACTATGCTACCTGGGAACCCCCTTTTAACCATTGTAGAATGGACCCTCATGGCATCATTGAGACGTCCTTCCTTGCAAAGTCCCTGAATTAGAAAACTAAAAGTAAAGACATCAGGCTTCATATGGTACTCCTTACTCAATAACAACTTCCAAAGGTCCATTGCCTCATCAATTTTTCCAACTCCACATAGTCCTTTCAATAATGTGTTGTAGGTAACAACATCAGGTTTCTTCCCCTTCTTTGCCATCATTTCTAGAATCCTGTGAGCATCATCCACCCGACCTTCCTTACAAAGTCCATTTATGATGACATTATATGTTAAAGTATTCGGCTCTTCCCCCTTATGTATCATCAAATCCAACACTTTGAGTGCATCAGATGCCCTCCCATTTTTGCAAAGCCCATCAGCTACAACTGTATAAGCAACAACATCAGGACGAACTCCACAGGCCGTCATATCATTCAACATTTTGGAAGCTTCTTGCCACTTCCCATTCTTGCAAAGAGCATTCATCAAACAGCTATAAGTAACCACATTGGGAGCAACTTTCTTTTTCAACATCTCATTAAAGAACTCTTTACCCCTCTCAATATCACCTTTGTTACAAAAGCCATTAATGAGAGCACTATACACAAACACATCTGCATCCAAACCCTTCTTTCCCATCTCCTCCAACAAATCCAACCCTTCATCAACTTCCCCATTCTTACAAAAACCATCAATCAAAGCACCAAATGTCACCAAATTCGGCCTACAATCCCCAACCTTCATTGCCTCAAACAAATCCCTCGCTTCTTCCAATCTCTTTGCTTTACATAATCCATTTATAAGTGTATTATAACTAACGCTATCAGGAAACACACAATTCCTCCCCATTTCACGAAACAAACACATGGCCTTGTCACAATCACCAATTCGACAAAAACCCTTCAACACAAGATTCACATTATAAACATTAACCCCAAAACCACGCTTTATCATCAACCCCAGGACCCCAAATGCAAACTTTGGCTTCTGGGTGTTGACAAAACTTTCAACCAAAGCACTCAATGAAGTAAACCAGGGAAAAACACACGCACGTGCCATCTTACAATAAACCGACAAGACCAGGTCATAGTGTCTTGCCTTTCGCAGGTTGTCTATGAGGGAGTTGCAGGAAGATTCAGTGGGAGGTGAATCAGAATCCACGGCACGGTAAAAGTGGGAAACAGCTTCGGAAAGTGACTGAGGAGGATTGGGTTTCTCACACTGAGAAGCTACATCAACGGTTGAAGAAGAATAAGAAGAAACATGGAAGGGACAAACGTTGGTGGGAATAGAAACGATGGATCGAGAAGGATTAAGGAGGCGTTTTGGTATCATCGGTGAGATTGTTTAGGTGAGGTGGTGTCTTCGTGGCTTAGGCGCGGAAGGGTGCTGCAGGTGCAGAGGTTGTCGTTCAAGTTGGAACGAAATAATAACATAAAGGGTTTCTCATTACGCAGTAAATAAGATATTTATATTTGTTGCTAAAATAATGTATTTTTAATTGAAAAATTAAAAAATTATAATAAAAAAAATTATTACAAACTTAAAAAAAATTATAATTATAAAAATATTTTAATTTTTATGTCAAAATAATGTCGTTTTGAATTTTTTTTTTATATTAACCGTATAAAAACACTAATCCCTTATTTAAAAATAAAAAAGACTGTGAAGAGAAAAGTAAAAATAAAATAAAAAATAATTTTATATATTTTATATGTGTAGGTAATAAAATTATTTTCAATAAATATTGAGGTGACAATTTTCAACACACAGTCACGCGAAAAATTTGTGTTGATCGCCTTATTTTTAAATTAGTGCCATGTTTGTGTAATAAAAATTTGATATGCAATATTAATCAATGAACTCAAAATTGACATTAATGTGCCTTAACATGTTGTTCAAATCAATAAATATGTCATAAACAAATTATTCATGTGTGTAATAAAAAATTGATTTGCAAAAATTTGTACCAATAAACTCAAAATTGAATAACACAATTTGAAATTGAATTGTATTGTGTCAAATTGCATAATCAAGGACACTAAGTTTGCGGGTTATTCGTGCTATGGTGTTAACATGCAAAATAAGCTAGTCGTATTAGTGTCGAATATTTTAACCCGATTTCAAATTTTGATCGTGTTCGTATTGAATGTGTTTATGTTGGTATCGAGTTCGTGTTGTAGTGTGTCGTGTTAACCCAAATTGTCACCCCTTGAATTACATGAAAAATTTGTTTTAATAAAAAAAGAATAGCATAAAATATTCTATTTCATTTTATTTTATCAATGCATAAGGTAGCATTTGCTATACAAATGGAATGGAATAGTGTTATGATAGTTCCAACCGATAAATGTATCACATTATTAATGGCATGTCTAAATCTTATTTTATTTTTAAAATACACCAAATTTTGAATAGAGTACATATGTTATTTCTATTTCGTTCTAATTTGTCTACTAAACATTGTCTTAGACACAATATATAAAGGATGAATATATTAGGAGTGTAGTGTGATTCAGTTTCTATCCTTTTTTAAGCATAATCAAACTCTTGAATAGACTAGAAATCCATAATTTGGATGCTGCAGGCTTGGCAGTTTCAACCATTCTTCCAATTCTTACAAGCTAAGAAGGAATTTTCAAATTCTTCTTATTCATAAAAGCTATGAGATATAGGAAGTATGGATTCTTCTTATTCATAAAAGCTAAGAAGGCATTTTCAAATTCTTGGAAAGAAGACAAATATTCCGAGAAAGAAATAAGATTTCATAACATGTTTCATGATTCATGATCATGAGTTATCTTTCAAGTAATAACATTTGGAAACAACTTTCAAAGCATATCTGATTTTGCTATAGCTGAGAGTCTCTTTGACACCTGGGAAATTTTGGTTTCTCTCAAGGGAATTGCCTCCTTTCAAGGTTCTATTATGCTATGCTATCACAAACAACACAGTGGTCTGAGATTAATCTTGCCATAACACTTCCCTCTTCAATAGCCAATTCTCTGCTTCTCTTGTTCCACAAGTGCACTGCAAATGTCTCTCCCTCAGATAGTTCATTTAGCTTGCTTTCCACCAATCTTGATTCTGACTCATTTGCTGGTTTCTTGAAAAGCCTTCCAATTCTCAACCAATCCACAGGATAGAAGGCTTTAGGTGGCAAAATTGTAAGGTTGTATCCTGGTGTGCTTCCCACTTTCTCTATAACCCTTGAAACTAAGTAAGGTCCATTGTGGCCCCATTTATTTCCATCAAAAGTTGAAGAAAATTCCTGCAAAAAGTCCAATAAAATAGGGTGATTAATATCAAATATCATAATTGCACCATTCAGTCTAGTCCATTTTTTAGTCACTGAGTCTACACTTTGTGCTCCAACTGCATTTCTCAACTCTGAGAAATCTTTAAGCACTATCATGTCTGTGTCCATGTAAACCCCACCATATTTGTACAACATTGCTAGCCTAATGAGATTAGAAAGATTTTGGGACAATGGAATGTGTCCAGGATCTTTGTTACCACTATTCATCTCTTCAAGCCAAGCTTCAGCTGGGGTGTCCTTAACCAAGAAAGGCAAATCTGGAGTGATTGCATAAACTTTGAAACCAAGATCAAGCAAAGGTTTCAAAATTCTGTATCCACGTTTAGAATCCATGGATCTTGATATAATCAACAAACATCCATGAGGGTGTGCTTTGAAAAGTGTATCCATGGTAAGAAACTCTCTTTTCCCAAAGGTTTGTGCTGGAGAAAACCATGTGATGTGGAATAGCACTGAACAACCTTGGTTTAGGAAGTTCAAGACTCTACTATGAAATTGCTGTGATAAGTTACTTGACTGTAGAATCTCTAGTTCAGGAAGTAGTCTTCTGAACCATGCAATCCTTTGATTCCTTGATACATTCTCAGGAGGAATAAGAGGATCATGGTTTTCAATATCAGTCTCTTCATCTTCCACATTCTCTTCAAGTGAAAGCTGAGGAGTGTCACCAATGTCAGTAGTTGACAATTCAATTGATTCATCAATAAGATGATCATCATCCTCCTTTAAAGTTTCATGGCTTGTCAAGTCAATGGACTGTAGGTTAGAATTTGAGTAGATGCTTTCAACATAGATGAAAAGAAATATTGCAAAAAATAAAGTGGTATAGAAGACTGGTGATTTGGGATTGCGGATTTTTTGCTTGTATTCAAAGATCTTGCGAGATATTTTCTTAGAAACCATGATACTTTGGGATATAGGTAAGTTCCTTTATAATCTGACACTAGCCAATGTGCCTCTTAGAAGCAAAAATCAATAGGTGATTATGCAATGCATCCTAGAGTTTGTATTTATAAACTACCTTCTGAATTTCTGTTATAGGTGAATAATAAACATATTGTAAAATATGGTCCACTAGCCACAAGGAAATGGTGATTGATGTGAGAGGATATAAACTTGGTATTAACTGTTGAAAAAACTAATAGGGTTTTCAACTTCTTGGAGCTAAAATATACAAACTGTACCTTCATTCAGCGTTTACTACTGTCTTAAAAATGATCACAATGTTAGGTAATAGTACTTTTTCTTCACATCAATGAATGCATTTATTTATGGGTTTTATAAGAGTTATGTCGTAGGAAAAGTGATTGCGTAATATTATAGAGATTTGTTTTGCGTGCCTTAATATTTATTTATTTTTTTGTTTTAAAAAGTGTGGGGCCCACAAAATGTTGTGTGTGTAGGAAATTTTGTTGTGTAGGACAAAACAAAAACCCTTTATTTATTTTAGTTTTGAATAATATATGTTGTTTTTAGGGCCTTTAAGGTTGCCAATTTATTACCCTTTATAGTAATGCCTATTATCAATATGAATCAAGATTGATAATGAGATCATTTATATGGACCTAACAGTATTGATTATATCAAATCAGGCTATTATAAGTCAGGTGCACTAAGATGTTTTGTCATAATCTCCATCTCCATGTGTGAAAAACGCGAGTTTTTCTTTCTCCCCCTACCCTTATTTCTCCAAACCTTTGAATTTATTTTATGACAATATTGATGCCGATTTCAATTTATATCGGAAAGTGAAGAAAGAAATATAATAACAAAAATAATGTAAACTCCAATTTTGTATCATTTTTTTGGTATAATATTTTCAAAGTAAAATGTATTGTTTTCCCCGATGTTATTAAATCTGAATCAGTAAGACTCGCTTGAGATATCGGGTCAATGGAACAAAAATTGAACCAGTAGAAACGGATTTATATAAAAAAAAATGTAATATATATGAAAAATATTTTTTTCATATTATTGGAGAGATCTTGTTTCATGCAATGTTTTAAAATCTCACTCTGCCCCCAGTTGACTCGGGTCAACCCTGATCCCTCCACTTTGAGGGTTGGGTCACAAGTTGGACGCTATATGCATATCGAACCCTCTGTCCCCAAAATTTGGCCGGATTTCAATGACTCCCGGGTGAGAGGGGTCAAAGGAAGTCACTGTATATTTTTTTTTTATTTTTTTTCCATGAAACAACATCATTTTATTAAAAGATAAAATAAAAATATTTCCAAACCTAAATCTAATCGTTCTCTTCTCTCCCAGCGACCTAGACGTCTTCAATCTTCACCTCATTGCCGTAAATCTTCTAGAAAATGTAAGAATTTTATCCATTTAAATGAAATCATCACGGTCATCGTCGGTGAAAAACAAAAATTCATTCTTACTTCCTTAAAGTTTTCCTTTGTCATGGACCTTCTCAAAAGAAGTAGAACCGGTCAGCATAATGACTCTATTAGAATGTATTTTGTACTTTAATTAGGTTGTGTAATATTGACTTGTGGTTGTAATTGGTGAATTATATTAAGTATATTTTGAATCTTTGATAATAGGTGGTTTATTTTTTAATATTTTCATATAGGATATATATATATATATATATATTTTAATATATTGAACTGGGTCAGCGTGGTGACCCCTCGGTTGAACCCGTTATCCCGTGACCCTGACCTCAGCCGACTCGATGGCCGGGCCAAATTTTTAAACACTGGTCTCATGTCATGAAGAAAAACATGTGATGCCCACTTTTTATAAAAAAAATTAAAAAATTAAAGGAACTCATATGTTTATTTGTATGACATGAGATTAATAAACTCATTATATATATATATATATATATATATATATATATATATATATATATATATATATATATATATAGGATCTTTTGACACCTGTGTCAAATTTGAAGTTTGACACCGGTTCTAAGAGTCATTAGATCAAAAACGATTAATGGTGTTACATGCTTACAAATCAGAGCTGCCTATATATATATATATATATATATATATATATATATATATATATATATATATATATATATATATATATATATATATATATATAGAGAGAGAGAGAAAGTGTTATGTGATAATTAAAATAAATCTGTTCAACCAGAAAACATGTACCGGTTAACAGAAGTTGAACCCTGCTGATGTTACATGCATGGCCGATCAATTATCGATTAGTTGTGTTTTCGTTTTTATATTTGGGTTTTATTATTCTCATGTTAAAGTAAACAAGTTATCTCATATCATAGAGATAAATTTATGGGCTCCACCAATTGAAAAAAAGAAAAAAAAAAGAAAAAGGTAGTACAAGTTATCGAAGGGTGTAGGAGAAAAATTTATCACATGTAACATATTATTATTTTTTTACTTTAACTCTGATACTTTTCGTCTTTGAATTATTCTTTGGAAAATGCTTCGTATCCATTTGTATTTAGAATTAGTTATTACTTAGTACTATTTGCCCATTTGGCTTATGGAACTCTATTTTGATGCCTTCTATTTAAAAATAAAATAAAATACATTTTCAGTTCTCTAAAATCAGTTGAAGTTCGTTTTTTGTCACAAATTTTAATTGTAATAATGTTATTCTTGTATTTTTTTTTTTGGGTAATCTTATTCTTGTAATTTTAATAATTGATGTAAAAGAAGTTCTTCCATTTAATTTATGTATGAACGTGATATTCGTTTCGATAATAATTTTAAAAAAATCAGTGTCACGGAATTAACTATAATCGACATAGACAACAAATGCCTTTCCGTGTTAGCAAGACATTGTCATTTCATTATCAAACTAAATGAAACTTAAATACATTAATTAAAACTATGAAGATAATATCGTAAAAATTGAAAAGAAAAGAACTAAATCCAACTTTAATAAAAATAGGAGGTTGAAATGTAATTTTAAGAACAATTTCTTATTACCAATTCATAATAGAATTTAGTTTTTTTATTTTTTTATTTTTATCATATATCAAATACCTATGGGGTCTTAACTCTAGCTTGCTTACCATTAGACTCATAGCATTCAGTTCTGAGTTGTTAATCCAAAATTTTAAACCATTTTTTGCTTTATTAGTCGTTATTTTATATATTTTGTTTGAGGAATTGAAATTCAATTACGGAATGAGTTAATTCTATAATTTGCCAATCATTTTAGTTGTCCAAATTTCTCAATTTTTCTTGGTTTAAATATTCTAAAGATTAAATTTATTATATTTTTTTTAAATAATTGCATGTTAATATATGAGTTCACCAATTTTGTACAACTCGATATATCATGTAAAACAACTATCTCATCTAACAACTCAAGTTATTAAATGAAGGTTCATCAATGATTTTATATTATATTTCTATCACACTCTTTCACACAAGAAATTTTTGGGCTCAAAGCGTGAACAGAGGCTGTGATATCATGTAAAGAAATCATTTTAACCCAATAACTTAATTTATTAAGTGGAGTCCATAAATAGGTTTTATTTTACATCTCTTATATATGATTTATATAATAACCCTAATCTGTGTAATATGCATTTAAGAATTGATTAATGATTTAATCTTGAAATTAATGGTCTAATTAGGTTAAAAATTCAATTAGGTAAAAATAAGTCATTTTTTAAAAAAGTGCAAAAAGTGAGAGTTTTAGGCTATAATTGCTAATAGGTAAAAGTTACCAGAACTTAAAAATAATTGAATGGAAATAACGAAATAATTTTAGTGAAAGTCTAAGATCCAGGTAGATGAGTAAGATGGATGAGAGGACATGATTGAAAATATGTAACACCCCGTTCTAGAACCGGTTTGTTAACATCGACTTATGATATTAAGCGCAGTTACAATCACATTGGTGCAATTAAAATCCGGTTAAATATTTCTTTTAAAACAAGCCGAATTAAAATTACTCAATTGCGTGACCATAACCATAATACATTGCGGAATAAAATATTTAAGCTTAATACCATACTTTCATTTCATTTATTATGGTCTCCATTTTCCCATTATATTATAGGATTTTTCATTAGTTACGCGTGGGTTCAAACCGCGCTCAAATCGGAGCTCTACAGTTCAAGTTATGCATTTTATAAGAAAACAAGTGCTGAATCATCAGGACCCTCCACGCTGATAGCGCCAGTCCCACGCTATCAGCGCCACAGATGCGCAGGACACAGGGAGGACGGAGCTCCTAGCGCCACAGTGGCGCCCTCAGCGCCAAAGCCACTGCCTCATTTTGGAAGTTGGCGCTCGTAACGCCAGTTTGGCGCCCATAGCGCCAGACAACAGGGCTGGATACCAAAACAGGGCAATTTGACCTACCTGTGATGTCTTAACCATAACTTTAGTTATACTTATCCAAATTACACAATCTTGGTCTCTATGGAAAGTTAAGAAACATATCTACAACTTCCACCAAGACAAAAGGGTCCAAATCTATCGTATAGGATACGAAAATTGGACAACAAGACAGGGTATTTTGGCTTTTACTTGAATTTTCAATCACAGGATTTCTTTCACCTAATTTACATCATATAATCCTTTCAATACATGAATTCTAGTCTCTCTAGATACTCATACACTAAGAGAAGCATGCATATCATTTCATCATATATACATATATCCAATAATTACAACATTACCTCATGTTTACAAGTTTCAATTATAAATCATGGGACTTAGCTACAAAACACTATGATCAACTCCTTGGTTCCATCAACAAAAAAAGATACCAAAGAGGATAAGCATAAGCTAAGTCCAACCAATCAAACATAACATGCATATAACAAATGACTTTCATTTAACAACCCTATACAAAGGAACTACAAAATGGCATGTTTAATTCAATTGATGCTAAATTTTCATATATCCCTTTACTTCAAATATGGCCACTTGCCATCAGAGGCTCCTGCAGCATCCTTGCCTGAAAGGGGGTCCCCAACAACACGGGGTGAGATATACGAATATATCCAGTAAACCAGGGGCCCTTGGAGCATCTCTCCACCCCATAGTTCAATAACAGTGTAATAGCAATGACAATAATAATGCAGCAAATACATATCCATGCAAGTGTACACAACATCTCCAGGAGAAATCCCTCGAGCTCTCGAGCTGTCCTAAGGATACTCAGATGCAAATAGTCCTACTGGCCAGCTAAACTACCAAGTATGATTTACGTATCGTCATGCAACATACCAACATAGGAAACACCATCCTATGTCACACGAAAGCATGCAAATACGTATAACAAAGCATTACATTATTTCATTGCATTTATATACAACAACACACTCATTACTCGTTCAGGGCTTGGTGAAACAATAAAGGGAATTATACCCAAGGTCCGAAGGCTTACCTCAAAGCTTCAAACTAAACCTTTGTTCTTCACCAATCTTCACAACACAACATTAACTTCAAGGAGCTAACCGAGCTCCATAGCTTGCTCCAGCGGTTGGTTACTCACGGTTGGTCCAAATGCCTCAATCCTAAGCATTACATGGACAATATCAACAATCAACCAAACCAAACCATTAATCACAAAAATAAGCCAAACCATAGTCAAATGCATAATTTTGTAATTTTCCAAACAAAATCATATGACTATATAAACTTATTTTCACCGATTAAATGTCATTCCTAGCATTTTTCTCAACATACTCTAGGGCTCAATCTTCCTAGAACATAACCAATCTACTCACATAATCATAAACCCCAAAACACTATTCATCCAAAACCTAAATCATGGATTCTTCATGAAAATAGAGTTTAAAGGGTGAAATCTTACCACCAAGTGTTGCACAATCAAGGGGTGAGGGTTCCTCAAGCTTCCATGGAGGTAGAAGCTCCCAAATCTCACAACTTCTACAATGGGTCGCAACTTTGAGAGGAAAAATCTCACAACACACTACTCCCCACCAAGACCCAAGCTGGGATTGTGAAAGAGGGGAAGATTTGGAGTGGTTTAGACTTTTGAATCACTCAAAACCATCAAAGTTTGATCCCCGTAGGGTTTTCCCCCCTTTTCTCTCTTCCTTTCCTCTCTTCTCCTTTCTCCCTTTCTTCTTCTCTTCTTTTCTCTTCTGTTGCGCGCACGGGTTGGGTGGGAAATAAGGGTTCCCTTAAGTGACATGCCACTTAACACAGGTTAAGTGGGTATCGGTTCATCTATCTACTCAATTCCATTAATTACCAAACTCTACCAACAGTCTGGAATATTTTTCTAGGAATATTTCTACTTCCATTTTTATATTTTGGGTACTTTTGTCTACACCCATTTATACCCCTTACTTTTCACTGAGTACACTTTTTACCTCAAAAGTGACCCCAATTAATTTTATTAAGGAATTTACTTACTTTTACTCACTAATACATGCTTAATTATCTAATCACATATATTTTACTAATTAATTATTTTGGGCTACTATAAAATACGTGTTACTTGCTTTGACTTATTCACCTTAGATATTTGATGAAATATCTTAAGTTAGATAGAATCATTGCATTTCTCTTCCTTCTTCGCGCGTGAGGCCCGTGAGCTATTAGAAGGAAAGCTTGATTTGCAACTTCTTGTGTGGTCATCCATTCAAGAAAGTTTCAACTTGAGAATCACTTAGAATCACTAGACAAAGATAACCCCTAATTCAAATATCCTTGAAAGTGAGTGTACGAATAGAAAAAGAGATAGGAAAGTGGTGGTTTTTATGAGTTTGTGAGCAATGGAGACTTGTTTGATCTCACCAAAGGTTGGAATCTACTCCTTGCTTGAGTGTGAAGCCATTGATGGTAAGAAATCTCATTTTTATCTAAGTTTTTGATAAGTTGATTTCTAGGTACATAATGCTACATTTCCATGGTTGATATGGTTAAAGTGATGTGTAGACTTAAGTCCTTTGGAATATATGTTAAGGAACTTAAATAAACAGTAGAAAATGAGTTAGATCATCGTTTGGACTTGGTTTGATATTTTTGAAAATTCCAAATGATTTTAGAGTGTTTCTTGCAATTCAAGTAATTGACTATTTGTGATTGATATTGCTTGTTGTTGCTAAATTTTAGGAGTGATTCAATTTGAGGAATAGAGAGCAAACAACCATTGAATAAAGCCTAGGCGTTGCTTGTAGCTTGTGATTGGATACTTTATTACAAGAAAGGTTTGATAGGAAGCTACTGCAGGTAAGTTTTCAGACTTTGGGATTTATCTCGTGCTTGTTCCACCATACTCTGAAGGAATAGTGGTTTATGTAGTATATGTAATTGCATAAATTTGATATGATGCATTGGATATATGTATGTGTATGCTATGTGTTTACACTTGGTATGTATCAATGATATTTTCTTGCGTAATTCATAGAGTGTAGGTTCTTTAGTTAGTAGAATTTATTGTTATTGCAGCATGAGCATTCTAGAGATTAGGATAAACATTATTTTCATAGCATGGATATGTATATTTGTATCATATAATTTATTGTTTTTATGCTGAAATGAACTTAGGGGGAGGAAATTGAACACCCAACATTTGTTTTTGTTTTTGTTTTTTTTTAGTAAACGAACACAACATTTAGTTCATAGTCGAGCCAATTCAAATGAACATTTGATTTTACTATTATTTAGATTAGATATTGGGTGGGTTTTCATTCACTTAATAATTATATTGTGCTTTAAGAAAATTATTAATTTTTTAAAGGGAATATTACTATTTTTGTTGAGGATTATAAAATTTTATAAATTAATTAAAGTCTTTTTTCAAGCTAAAAACAATTAAATTTTAATGTATTTGAAAACAAGGTATATATATCCCTAATATAGGAATAATAAAAACTCATAACTCTCACCATTTCATTCATTTCTGCTACTGTTAAATAGTAAACTTTCTCTCTCATATCTCATATTCTAGTATATAAGCGATAAGTTATTCTACCTACTATATCTTTGTGCCTACCACTCGAAAACATCATTAGATTCAGAATCTTAACTAACATTTATCTTTCTCTCTCTTCTTAAGATTCTGATGTGATAATATTGGAGGGTGATAGACAAAGGTAAGCAGAAAATATGGTAGGTAGAATAACTTATAATCCCATTGTATAATATCCAAACAATAATATAAGAAATTTATTTCCTTCTCTTACATTTCATCCTATCGTATTTCATTCTATTCCGTTTCATTTTATCGGTATAATTACAGTATACTATACTCTAGATGCTCTTTTAGAAACATATACAATTCTTTTACCAAAAAAAAAAAGAAACATATACAATTCCACGATGAAAAAAAAAAAAACATAACTCAAAATCTCACACATTTTGAAAACCTTAATTATAATAATAATATGATACGTCAAAAAGGAAAGGCGACATGATTATTCTGGTTAAGCTTGTTGTGAGTGATTTAATCTTGAATATCCTCCGTGTGTATGCACCCCAAGTTGGATTGCAACCAACTGACAAAAGCTAATTTTGGGAAGACTTGGAGGAGGTTTTGAGAGGAATACCTCGAGAGGAGAAGATTTTCTTCGGAGGAGATCTAAATGGTCATCTTGGTAAAAGCAACGGAGGTTTTGATAGAATCCATGGAGGTTTTGGTTATGGGACGAGAAACGAGATTGGAGAAGATATCTTGAATGTTGCACTAGCCTACGATTTGATGTTAGTGAACACCTTTCTTCGAAAAAGGGAGTCACACCTAATCACTTATCATAGTAGCCAAAATCGTAGTCAGATTGATTTCTTTCTGGCTATAGATTGGGATATAGATTGGCAGACGATATGTCTTAGAACGGAATGGAGAAAATCTATAATTATGGTGGAGGGTTAGACCCGTTGTTATTCCTATGTTCCAGATGGTCTCTTTTTAGTCCTTTCCCCTTCATTTCCCCCACTTCTTCTTGTCCCTTTTCTTTTTACTTTTATTTATTTATATATACATATATATATTTTTATTATTATTATTATTATTATTTTTCAACCGTTTTATATCTTTCATGTGGGTTCATCTACCACCGACCCCAATTAATTTTGGATAAAGATGATGTTGATGTTGATTGATGATGATACTTTCTTATTTATCAATAATGTAAAAATAAATAAATAGTCTAATTCGGAATCTCAAATTTTAGATGTTTATTTTATAGGAAAAATGTTTATCCTACACAACTTATATCTTTTTACTCTCACAACGGGTGGACCCACACCTTTATTTTTTTTGTCAACTCTTTCTCCTCCTTTATCTATTTCTTTCTCTCTCTTAAAATGACACAACTTTACATCATTTAAAATGACATACACTTTGTCCTTATTTTATTAGCATGATCCTCACGTTCTGGCTGTATGTTGTTTTTTATAGAATAATAGGTCCGAAGATAAAGATGGATGACGTTGTGAAGATTGAAATTTATGTATCTATCTATTTTTTTTTTTTTTTTGACTGACTTTACTAGTGGTTGTAATATTAATCTTTTCATGATTTATTCGTTGATACTAAGTTACAAAACTTGGGTTTTGGATATATAGGCTTCTATTGCTCTTGATTGAGCTCACTCTGCTTTCTTTTTTGGGGTTAATCTTCTTGTGAAGATTTTTGCTTTAGCATTTTGGAGATACGGATTGAAAAGAAAAAGGAAAAGAAAAATCTGAGTTTTTGCTTAGGATTTCACTGCCCTGGGCATATTGTATATTGATTTCTCCTCTTCTATCCTTCTGTGCAACGTTGTTAAAACCGGAAAGGGATTAAAAAAATCGTAAAACGTAAAATCGTAACGAAAAAAAAAAAATCGTAAAAATGTAAAAGTGTTTGGAATATTGATAAAATCGTTTCGATTAAAATAAAATCCTAAAAATGTAACATCATAGTGATAAATCGAGATTTTAACAACTATGCTTCTGCTTATTCAAGCAACATTACAAAATAAAATAAGAGAATCATATAATACTGATATTCTCTGCATTTTGCCAACTGTTACATCCATTTGATCCATAGAAACTTGCTATGAATTCTTTATCAAGTTTTAATACATATAGTTACAAACAATGCAACGAACAGCTATTAATCTTGCCATGACACTTCCCTCTTCAATATCTAGCTCTTTGCTCTTCTTGTTCCATAAATGAAGTGCATATGTGTCCCCTTCATATAGTAATTTAACTAGTGTATTTTCCACCCACATTGATTCAAAATTCGTTTGAGGCTTCTTGAAAAGCCCTCCAATCTTGATCCAATCCACAGGATAGAAAGCCTTAGGTGGCAAAATTGTGATGTTGTATCCAGGTGTGTTGCCAACTCTCTCTATAACTCTTGAAACCAAGTAAGGTCCATTGTAACCCCATCTATTCCCATCAAAAGTTGATGAAAATTCTTGTAATAAGTCCCACAGGATTGGATGCTTGATGTCAAATATCATAACTGCACCATTTAACCTTAACCATTTCTTGGTCACTGGGTCAGCACTTTGTGCTCCAACTGTGTTCCTGAACATTGAGAAATCCTTCATAATTATCAAATCTGTATCCAAATAAACACCACCATACTTATACAACATGGCTAGCCTTATAAGGTTGGAAAGGTTCTGAGTCAATGGAATGTTTCCAGGGTCTTTGTTACCACTTTTTATCTTTTCAAGCCAAGTTTCAGCTGGTGTGTTCTTGACCAAGAATGGCAAATCAGGAGTGATTGCTAAAACTTTGAACCCTCTATCAAGCAGTGGCTTCAAGATTCTATACCCATGTTTAGAATCCATTGATCTTGATATAATCAACAAGCATACTTGAGGTTGGACTTTGAAAAGTGTATCCATTGTTAGGAACTCTCTTTTGCCAAAGTACTTTGCTGGTGATAACCATATGGTGTGGAACAATGTTGAGCAATCTTGGTTGAGAAAGTTTAAGACTTTATAATGAAATGAAGGTGTTAAGTTGCTTGGTTTAAGTATCTCAAGGTTTGGTAGTTGTCCCCTAAACCATGCCATTCTTTCTTCCTTTGATGCTTGAGCTGGTGGAATAAGAGGATCTTCATTTTCTGCATCAGTCTCTTCAGTACTCTCTTGAATGGAAAGCTGAGAATTTATGTCACCAGCTTTAGGAGTTTCTTGTTGGTTAAGAATTTGAAGACTTGTCAAACCAAATGAAAGGGTAGAAGAATTAGACACGGTATTTAGACCAGAGATGAGAAGGAATATGGCAGCAAATATGATGGCATAGAAGATAATAGATGATTTGGTAGTGTGGCTTTTTAGCCAGTGATCATGGATCTTCTGAGACATTTTCTCATCAGCAGCCATTGTAGTGATAGAAGGGGGTAGTTTCTATGGTCTATAGATAATGTAAATTATGTAGAATGATATGAAAAGCCTTAAGAAAGAATTTGCAAATAAGGTATGGTTTTGAGTGGAGCTATATTTGGGCATCACACAAATTTAAATATTGGTGTTGGTACTTGGTGGGGATCAAATGGAGAAACTAGTAAAAATGTCCTAGAAAATTTCTGAAGTATACATCACTACTATGGTCCACCAGCCTCCTTTCAATGACATAGGAAATGGTGATATGTGTAAAAACCTTTCTGTTATTCTTCTCGTTCTATATATGTTGTTTTTAGAGCTTTTAAGATTGCTAACTTATCACCCTTTACATTAATGCCTTAATTAACTAATATCATGGTTGATGATAACATCATTTATTTGGATGTAAAAGCATTTATTACATCAAATCAGAAAAATAATTCAGGTGCACTGAGATGTGATCATCCGTTTCCATGTGTGAAGAGGCTAATCTTTCCTTCCATCATTCTTTAAACATTGTATTTACTTCATGACAATGAGCATATAATTTTTGCCATACCAAACAAAGAATAAACACATTTTAATGCATTTTCTCTACCTTTTATATTCCAAACAAATAAGGTGTAAGCATTATGTAATTATTTGAAGGTGCAAATAACATTTCTCTTTTGATAATATATTGATACCGGTTTCACACTTGAAAGTGAAGAGTGAAAATTTATATTAATGTAGACTTGTTTGTTTGGATAATCTTCTTCAACAAAATAATGTTTTTCAGAAAGTAACTTTTTGCGTGTATTTTTTTGGGGTAAAGCTGTTTTCTGTGTCCATTATCAATTAGATGCGCACAAATTAACGTTTAAAAGTTGGTGGAAGACTTATTATTCGATGTATAATCCTATCCTTATATATATATATATATATATATATATATATATATATATATATATATATATATATAAAGAACAAATTCAACCCAATGATTTTATATATATCAACACGCTCCCTCAAAAGCTTAAGCTGTTGGGTGAAGCTATATTAATGGTTTGAATTTGTTGATATATATAAAATCATTGGGTTGAGTTTATTCTTTATATATATATATATATATATATATATATATATATAGGTAGGATCCTTTGACACCTCATCTGATAGCCGTTAGATCAAAAAAGATCAATGGTGTCACATGCTTACGAATCAGGGTCGATGATCTCTTTTGATCTAACGGCTCTCAGATGAGGTGTCAAATTTAAAATTTGACACCGGTGTAAGAATAATAAATCTTACACCAAATCTTAACCATTGATTTTCTACGTCTAACGGTTAAGATTTATTAGGTCTCACCCATTAATTAATTCTTATTTCGCAATAAATGTCAACCGTTGGCTTTTTGACCCTTATGGCCCTTATTTAATAAATAATTACTAATTTGACCCTCATTTTAAACTAATACGAAAATTTAACCTCTCCCACAAACATAACACCAATCTGCCCCTGTTTGACCGTTGACCACACATCCTACCCGGGTACACACCCACGTACCCGGGTATTTTTTGAAATTTCTTACCTACCCGGGTAGAGTTCTTTGTTTCTGGGCATACTTTGCATTACTTACCCGGGTACATAAGTGTGTACCCGGGTACATAGTTATTTTCCCAGTTCCATTTCTCATCCCCCATCTCCACTTATCGGGTACATAGTTATCGTCGCCGGCGCAAAACCGGCAACAGCGGCAGAAAGTGAAAGTGTACAATGAGATTCTTCGCCGGCTTAAGGATTCCGGCAACGAAGAGGCTATGCAGCCTGGCTTCAACGATCAGCTTTGGTGTAACACCCCGTTCTAGAACCGGTTTGTTAACATCAACTTATGATATTAAGCGCAGTTACAATCACATTGGTGCAATTAATATCCGGTTACATTTTTCTTTTAAAATAAGCCGAACTAAAATTACCCAATTGCGTGACCATAACCATAATACATTGCGGAATAAAATAATTAAAGCTTAATACCATACTTTCATTTCATTTATTACGGTCTCCACTTGTCCATTATCTTATAGGATTTTTCATTATTTACGCGTGGGTTCAAACCGCGCTCAAATCGGAGCACCGTAGCCCAAGTTATGAGGTTTCTAAGCGACAGGTGCTGAAACGTCAGATCCTCTACGCTTCAAGCGTAGAACTCTACGCTTCAAGCGTAGAGGAGATTAATGGGACAGTGGGTCTACGCTTCAAGCGTAGATCCCACGCTCCGAGCGTAGACAGTCTGGAGCAAGCACCCAAAACAGGGCAGTTTGACCTACCTGTGGTGTTTTTTTTTTGGTACAGAAAAGGGGCAAAGCCCCAACAAAAAGCAAAACAGAAACAGAACCAAAAAAGAACAAAACAAAAAGCAGAAAAGAAAAACATAAAGAAGCAACACAAAGGTCTTAGTCAGGATTCCACACAGATGGTTGGCCAGCAGGGGTCTGGACATCTTTCTCCAACAGATTGAGTTATACTTATCCAAATTACACAATCTTGGTCTCTATGGAAAGCTAAGAAACATATCTACAACTTCCATCAAGACACAAGGATCCAAATCTATCGTATAGGATACGAAAATTGGACAGCAAGACAGGGTATCTTTGTTTTGAATTGGTTTTCCAACCTAAAGGTCTTCTTTCACCTAATTTACATCATATAATCCTTTCAATACATGAATTCTAGTCTCTCTAGATACTCATACACTAAGAGAAACATGCATATCATTTCATCATATATGCAATATCCAATAATTACAACATTACATCATGATTACAAGTTTCAATTACAAATCATGGGACTTAGTTACAAAACACTATGATCAACTCCTTGGCTCCCATCAACAAAAGAGATACCAAAGGGGATGAGCATAGGCTAAGTCCAACCAATTAAACATAGCATGCATATAACAAATGACTTTCATTTACAATCTTGTACATATGAACTACAAAATAGCATGCTTAATCAAATGACCCTAAGTCTTCCTATGTCCATTTACTTCAAGTATGGCCACTTGCCATCAGAGGCTCCTGCAGCATGCTTTCCTGAAAGGGGGTCCCCAACCACACGGGGTGAGATATACGAATATATCCAGTAAACCAGGGGCCCTTGGAGCATCTCTCCACCCCATAGTTCAATAACAGTGTAATAGCAATGACAATAATAATGCAGCAAATACATATCCATGCAAGTGTACACAACATCTCCAGGAGAAATCCCTCGAGCTCTCGAGCTGTCCTAAGGATACTCAGATGCAAATAGTCCTACTGGCCAGCTAAACTACCAAGTATGATTTACGCATCGTCATGCAACATACCAACATAGGGAAACACCATCCTATGTCACACCAAAGCATGCAAATACGTATAACAAAGCATTACACTATTTCATTGCATTTATATACAACAACACACCATTACCCGTTCAGGGCTTGGTGGAACAATAAAGGGAATTACACCCAAGGTCCGAAGGCTTACCTCAAAGCTTCCCACTAAACCTTTGTTCTTCACCAATCTTCACAAAATAACATTAACTTCAAGGAGCTAACCGAGCTCCATAGCTTGCTCCAACGGTTGGTTACTCACTGTTGGTCTAAATGCCTCAATCCTAAGCATCACATGGACAATATCAACAATCTACCAGACCAAACCATTGATTACAAAAACAAGCCTAACAATAGTCAAATGCATAATTTTGTAATTTTCCAAACAAAATCATACGACTATCAAAACTCATTTCCACCGATTAAATGTCATTCCTAGCATTTTTCTCAACATACTCTAGGCCTCAATCTACCTAGAACATATCCCATTCACTCACATAATCATAAACCCCAAAACACTATTCATCCAAAACCTAAATCATGGATTCTTCATGAAAATAGAGTTCAAGGGATGAAATCTTACCACCAAGTGTTGCACAATCAAGGGGTGAGGGTTCCTCAAGCTTCCATGGAGGTAGAAGCTCCTAAATCTCACAACTTCTCCAATGGGTCAAAAGTTTGGTAGGAGAAATCTCAAACCACACAACTCCCCACCAAGACCCAAGCTAGGATTGTGAAAGAGGGGAAGATTTGGAGTGGTTTAGGCTTTGGGATCACTCAAAACCATCAATGGTAGCACACTCTAGGGTTTTTCCCCTTTTCCTCTACTCTCCTCCCTTCTCCTTCTTTTCTTCTTCTTTCTTTCCTTTTTCTTTTCCTTCTGCGCACACAAATGGGAATGGGGAGGGGCTTTGGGTCCTTTTGTACTCAAGTCACTTAACATAAGTTAAGTGGGTATCGGTTCATCTATCTATTCAATTCCATAAATTACCAAACTTTACCCAACAGTCTGAAATATTTTTCTAGGAAATTTCTACTTCCATTTTTATATTTCGGGCACTTTTGTCTACACCCATTTATACCCCTTAACTTTCACAGAGTACACTTTTTACCTCAAAAGTGACCCCAATTAATTTTATAAGGAAATTTACTTATTTTTACTCACTAATACATGCTTAATTATCTAATCACATGTAATTTACTAATTATTCATGTTGGGCTATTATAGTCACCCCACCTTTTAGTGATTTTGTCCGCAAAATCAAGAACATACCTGTCCTTAAACTCAGGATACTGACGGAGAAGCTCGTCTTCCCGCTCCCAAGTGGACTCTTCAGGCGTCCTTCCTTCCCATTGAACTTTCACCATAGGGATAGACTTATTCCTCAGCCTCTTCTCATCTCGCTCAAGTACTTTCAGTGGCCCAACAGGAGTTTTCAAATTTTCCCGAATCTCAACATTATCAGGTTGAACCACATGAGAAGGATCTTCTACATACTTTCTTAGCTGAGAAACATGGAATACATCATGTATATTGGATAGTTGAGGAGGTAAGGCAAGCTGGTAGGCAACCGGTCCTACCCTACGTAGAATCTGATAGGGTCCAATAAATCTAGGACTCAGCTTCCTCACTCCCAGGGCTCGTCCCACACCTGTAACTGGTGATAACCTTAGAAACACATGATCTCCCTCCTCAAACTCTAGAGGCCGATGCTTGAGATCATAATAACTCTTCTGGCGATCTTGGGCCTTTTTCAGACGATCCCTAATCATTTTGTTTTGTTTAGTGGTCTCCTGAACAAAATCCAATCCAAATCGCTCTGAGTCTCCAACCTCTGCCCAGCAAGTAGGTGTCCTACACCTGCGACCATACAAGGCCTCGTAGGGAGCCATACCCAGACTAGCATGAAAACTATTATTATATGAAAACTCAACCAGTGGAAGGTATCGATCCCATGTCGTACCCTGCTCTAGAGTGCAAGCCCTCAACATATCCTCCAACGTCTGAATAGTCCTCTCAGTCTGACCATCCGTCTGTGGATGATAGGCAGTACTCAGTCTCAACCGAGTGCCAAGAGCCTCCTGCAATGCTCCCCAGAAGCGAGAAGTGAACTTCGGGTCCCGATCACTAACAATATTCTCAGGCACCCCATGAAGCCTCACAATCTCCTTCACGTAGAGCCTGGCCAATTTCTCAGCAGAGAAATCTACCCGAACTGGTAAAAAGTGTGCGGATTTTGTCAATCTATCCACAATTACCCAAATAGAATCATAACTAGCCTGTGTTCGCGGCAACCCCACTACGAAATCCATGGAGATACTCTCCCATTTCCATTCAGGAACATCCAGTGGTTGCAACATACCAGAAGGCTTTTGATGCTCAATCTTGACCTTCTGACATACGAAACACTTGGAGACAAACTCTGCAATATCTTTCTTCATACCAGGCCACCAGAAATTAATCTTTAGGTCCTGATACATCTTTGTAGCTCCCGGATGGACAGTGAATTGACCCTTATGGGCCTCTGTCATCACTTCCTCTGTCAACTGTCTAGGTACAACAATACGACCCTGATATAATAGTATACCCTCGTCATTGCAGGATACACCACTCTGACCTTTCAGTCGTTTAGCACTTTCATTTTGCAGCTGAGCATCTTTAATTTTTGTCATCATTTCGTTCTCAACTCTTGTAATTTCGATGTCACAAATTCTGCCTGGAAAGACTTCAGACAATTTCATATCTCTGAACCTCTCGATTACATCAAAATCTCTCATCATCATGCTTGCCATGCTCACTGACTTTCGGCTCAATGCATCCGCTACAACATTAGCCTTGCCGGGATGATATTTCAATTCGAAATCGTAATCCTTTAAGAATTCAGTCCACCGTCGTTGCCTCATATTCAACTCTTTTTGATCGAATAAGTACTTAAGGCTCTTGTGGTCACTAAATATGACAAACTTCATTCCATACAAGAAGTGCCTCCACTATTTCAATCCAAAAATGATTGCAGCAAGCTCTAAGTCATGAGTCGGATAGTTTTCTTCATGAGGTTTCAATTGCCTCGAAGCATACGCTACCACTCTCCTATCTTGCATCAGCACACAACCCAATCCCTTTTTAGAAGCATCACTGTACAACTCAAATTCACCTTCCGGATCAGGAAGTACTAACACTGGAGCAGTCGTCAACTTTTCCTTTATCTTCTGAAAACATTCTTCGCATTCATGCGTCCAAATAAATGGAGTATCCTTCCGGGTCAAACGGGTCAATGGTAAAACCATTTCCGAAAATCCTTTAATAAATCTCCGGTAATAACCAGCCAAACCCAGAAAACTCCTTACTTCAGTCACAGTCTTGGGCCTCTCCCAATCAATAACTGCCTCTATTTTATTAGGATCAACCGCCACCCCATCAGCAGAAATGACGTGACCCAGAAACTGCACTTGAGAAAGCCAAAATTCACATTTAGACGGCTTTGCATACAACTGTTTATCTCTGAGGATTTGCAACACAGTTCTCAAGTGATCCTCATGCTCTTCCTTATTCTTGGAATATATCAGGATATCATCAATAAACACAATCACGAATTGATCCAGAAACGGTTTGAAAATACGATTCATATAATCCATAAACACCGCCGGAGCATTAGTGAGTCCAAATGGAATTACCTGATACTCATAATGTCCATATCTAGATCGGAAAGCAGTCTTCGGAATATCTTCCTGCTTAATTCGGATCTGATGATAACCTGACCTCAAGTCAATCTTTGAAAAGACACAAGCACCCCTCAACTGATCAAGCAAATCATCTATGCGAGGGAGAGGATACTTGTTCTTAATGGCAACCTTATTCAACTGACGGTAATCAGTGCACAATCTCATGCTACCTTCCTTCTTCTTAACAAATATCACTGGTGCTCCCCACGGGGACACACTAGGCCTAATAAACTGCTTAGCCGAAAGCTCCTCAATATGCTTCTTTAACTCGACTAATTCCGGTGGTGACA
>JAVKPL010000235.1:0-14137 GCA_032173675.1 Gastrolobium villosum
ATATATAGGCAAAAAAATTAATTTATTGTTTTTTTAATAAAAAATTACGAAAAAATAGTCGTTTTGAAATTAATTACGAAAATATAGCAGTCAAACACGCCCTACGGGGGGCGTGACCGGTTGGAGAGAGACACGCCCAAATTTGGGCGTGACCGAGGAGAGAGACACGGCCCATTTGGGGCGTATTTCACCAGGTGCTGCCACGTGGCACAAAAGTCAACAGATTGACCATGAAAATTTGGAAGTCCATAACTTTTGACTCGGGTATCCGAATTAGGTAATATTTTTTTTTGATTCCACGTAACTTTTCGAGATCTACGTAATGACATCTCATTTGACATATTTTGTCTCTCACAAGAAAAAATTGTTTACAACAATGATACCATAAGAACGTTTAAACCCAAATTAATAAACAGAAAACCACTATTATGATTAGAAACATTCATAGTAAAGATCCGACGGTGTAAACATTTGGGCATGACCGAGGAGAGAGACACGCCCCCATTGGGGTGTGTTTCACCAGGTGCTGCCACGTGACACAAAACTCAACAGTTTGATCGTAAAACTTTGAAAATCCATAACTTTTGACTCGGGTGTCCGAATTAGGTAATATTTTTTTTGATTCCACGTAACTTTTCGAGATCTACGTAATGACATCTCATTTGACATATTTTTTCTCTCACAAAAAAAAATTGTTTACAACAATGATACCATAAGAATGTTTAAACTCAAATTAATAATCAGAAAATCACTGTTATGATTAGAAACATTCATAATAAAGATCCTTATTAAAAAGTTAAGTGAGTGCTTTTCGTTTTATTTTGATTTTTAAGTTTTTGTTCATGATTATAAAGTTATGTCATTTTAAATAAAACTATGTCGTTTTGATATGATTTTTAAGTTTTTGTTCGTGATTATAAAGTTATGTCATTTTAAATAAAACTATGTCGTTTTGATATATTTTTACCAAAATCATAAGGATCTTTATTATGAATGTTTCTAATCATAACAATGATTTTCTGATTATTAATTTGAGTTTAAACGTTCTTATGGTATCATTATTATAAATTCAATTTTTTTGTGAGAGACAAAATATGTCAAATGAGGTGTCATTACGTAGATCTCGAAAAGTTATGTGGAATAAAAAAAACATTACCTAATTCGGACACCCGAGTCAAAAGTTATGGATTTTTAAAGTTTCACGGTCAAACTGTTGACTTTTGTGCCACGTGGCAGCACCCGATGAAACACGCCCCAAATGGGGCGTGTCTCTCTCCTTGGTCACGCCCAAATTTGGGCGTGTCTCTCTCCAACCAGTCACGCCCCCGTAGGGCGTGTTTGACTGCTATATTTTCGTAATTAATTTCAAAACGACTATTTTTTCGTAATTTTTTATTAAAAAAGCAATAAATTAATTTTTTTGCCTATATATATATATATATATTAGTAATAATATGGTGTATTACAAAGTATCAAAATCAATTTCTAATAGCACTCATATCACACATATAACACACAAAATTCATTTTATCAAAGATAAAATTTATATTATAATTTGTTATCTATCACCTATATATATATATTGTTACTACTAATTTATAGTTTATTATTATTATTATTAATTTATTATTATTATGAATTACTTTTATTTTTATGGGATATTACAATAATAGTACATGATAAACAAGAATCTAGGCCTATGGAAAAAAAGAGAGGAGAAGATATAGACTCATTGAGAGAAAAATACCACCTGTTGTATTAAAAACAAAATAATTGAAAGAAAAAAAAATTAAGAAACACAACTAGGGGTGTTAACGGACCGAGCCGAGCCGAACTTTGATCTTAACGGGCCAAGCCTGTATTTAAACGTGTCAGACTGGCTTTAGCCTGTTACCTGTTACGAATATAATATTAGCCTGTGGCCTGGTTCATTTACAAAAAATAAAAGTCTGTCTTAAGCCCGTGGCCTGTTTATTTATTAAAAATAAAAATCTTACCTTTCAACTTGCAGCAATATTTAACCCATTAATCATGCACTCGTATGTATTTTTTGTAAGAAAATAATAGCTATTTCTTTTATAATAAAAAATATATATTAATATTAAAAAGTCAAAATAACAACGGCACATTTACTTTACTTTACGTTGCTTTTCCTTAATTTTTTTTTTTGAACAAAGGGGAAAGCAACAAAACTAGAAACAAAACAGAGTCTGGGGAAAGTAGTGCCCATCAAATCTCTAGCAAACAGCTCTCTACAATCCATAGGGACTTCAAGAAAAAGTTGTAGATCCCAGGTGTCTAATAGTCTCCCTTTGGTTGCAGCGTGGAAACCGCGCTTGCAGCGCCAAAAGAGGAAAATTGTCCGAAGCCCCCGCGCTGCTAGCGTGGTGACCGCGCTTGCAGCGCCAGAGGATCGCGTCACTGTTGAATTCAGATTTTAAATTCAAAATTTGAATTCAAATTTGTTTTAATTAAATCTTTCCGTTATACGTTTATGTAATAAAGTTATACTTTAATATTTCCGTTATAACGTTTATGTAATAAATTGTATGGTTTCCGTTAAACGTTTCGTCAGAAGGGCAATTTTAGAATTTCGCGAGAAAACCCTAGTTGCTGCCTATATAAAGGATCCTCTCCACCATTCTAAAGCATAACTGTAACGCCCTCCCTTGTATGCATCCAAGAGAGTCGTTCGCTAAGCGGAATTAGAGTCGTTAACGTCACATGAGCTAACAAGGAATCTCATAGCAGTATACAAATCCGTATAAAAAAATTTCAGCACTTAAATTCTTTTCACAAAGGTTTTCCAAAATAGCCGCTGTTCATAAAAGTTCAAGCTAACATAAAGATGATAAAGGCTACAGTCATCCAAGAGTACCAAAACATTGATCATTACAGTCATCCAATTAAACAAACAGCAACAGTGATAATCCACGCATCAGCAATCAACAGCAAAACATCACTCCTTCAAATGCTTTTGCGTCCTCCTGCCATTTTGGAAAAATAGCAGCCCCGAAGGGGTGAGAATAATCCCAGTAGTGTGGCAACAAAACCAGTAATATAACAGTATTAACTAGGCACAAAATCATAAACAGTCACTTCAACATATCCTTGTTCCTTTTTCCTTTTCCTTTTTATCATATTCATGTATTGCGTATATAACGCCTTTCCTTTGCGCTTTTAGCACCGTCGTGCGCGCACTTCACAGTGGAATCAAATATCCCTTGGCACCTGAGCTCCATGTGGATTCCAACTGTGGGCCTATGCGGACTGATGCCAAGTGTCCCATACCCCGGTACCTTGGGGATGCCTACATGATGCTTGCTCAAACACATGGTCCTGTACATAACTATTCTAAAACAAGGCCTATATGATTTTGATACATGCATGTCATGCTATGCATTTCACACACAGAACATAAAAATGTGGTATGATGTAAGATGCATGCTTATATACCTTTCATATGCGTTATGCTGCCACATAACGTCTTTACCTCATAATCATATAGCCATCACGACACATTTTTGGCAGTTTCCTTTCATCATAATGGAACATAATATTTTTACGGCATATGGAGCATCATGTCACAATTTTATACCAGTAGTCAATAGTCACATTAGGCAATATCGCCTGACACTTACCTTTGCTTGCCTTAAATATTACCAAACAGCAGCGAAGTATCTCACTTCTCAAGCGCACCTAAATCAATTACAACTAATCATTTACAGTGGCTATTTACAGCAGAACAGTGAGCATACAGCAGCGTTTTTACAGCAGAAAACAGTGACGTTTGTGCTTAAAACAGTGAGCAGAAACAGTGAGTTGTTCTTTTAAAACAGTGAACAGAAAACAGTGGTACTTTCCTTAAAGACAGTGGACAGAAACAGTGACGTTTTACAGCAGGAAAACAGTAAACATACAGCAGAAACAGTGAACGTTTTAAAACAGAAACAGTGACGTTTTACAGCAGAAAAACAGTAGCACCTTACAGCAAAAACAGTGGCACTTTGGACTTCAAAACAGTGGCATAAATCTTGGTTTTTGGACATTGAAACAGTGACATATTATGGACTAAAATAGTGGCATTTTATGGACTAACACAGTGGCATTTTATGCATAAAAACAGTGGCATATGATGACTAAAACAGTGGCATTTTATGCATAAAAATAGTGGCATATGATGACTAAAACAGTGGCATTTTATGCATAAAAACAGTGGCATATGATGACCAAAACAGTGGCATTTTATGCATAAAAACAGTGGCATATGATGACTAAAACAGTGAGTGTTTTTATGCAGAAACAGTGGCATATCATGTGCAGAAACAGTGGCATATAATGTGCAGAAACAATGGCATATATGTGCAGAAATAGTGGCATATAATGTGCAGAAACAATGGCATATATGTGCAGAAACAGTGGCATATTATGTGCAGAAATAGTGGCATTTGAATGGTGCTTTTGAGGAACCGAAACAGTGGGCATTTCATCTTCAAAACAGTGGCACATTCAAAGGGAAACAGTGGCACATTTCTCTTCAAAACAGTGGCATATCCATACAAGAAAACAGTGGCATGAGTTTAAACATAACCATGAGATTTTTATGCATACAAATCATCATGAAATAGCTCCACCATTCTACTTTTATCATGCTCATACTTGAATCCAAAACCACACATAATCAAGAAGACATTTAAGCACACCCACATGGTTACACAATGAAAGAGTTCTAAGTTCAAGGCTTACCTCTTGTAGCACACACTTCACCACACCCTTCCTAGCTCTACTTCACAACAAGTCCTCACTTCCTATGGTGATCTATGCGCACACAAGGTGAGGATGAACAAGCTTGGACAGTTTCAAGGTTGAAGACAAGGCTGGACAGTGGGGGAAGGTGAGGAGGAAAGCTTACTCTTGCTTGGGACAAGGCTACGGTTTGATGGTGAGGGAAGGAGGGAGTTGGCTTGGCAAAGTCTTCTTGCTCCAAGGAAGCTTGTTGGTTCGGCTAGAGAGTGAGGAGGAGGAGGAGATGTTGGCTGCACTTGTACATGAGGCCAGCCCCTTCCTTATGCGCATATTTAAAGGGAAAGTGAGGAGAAGTGGCATGATTAAGCATCATGAAAAATTCTGATTACTTGAGGGGATGGGGCTGCATACAAGGGCTGAACAAGCAAAGGGTTTGCTTCTAAATTACTCTATGCACATGCAAGGAGTGAGGAGGGATATGTTCAGATTTGGAGGCTGTCCTAAGTCAGAAAAATTTCTGCACAAACAGCCATGTCTTGCGCATAGAGTGGAGTGGAAGAGGTGCATCATGAGCACATGCAATAGGTTCACTAAGTCAACAAGTAATTCAACTAGGTGGCAGCCAAAAATCTGCATTTAGGCAGCCTAGGTGCGCAAATGATGAGAGGGAAAGAGGTGCATCATGAGTGCAGATTTGTGGCAGCCTAAATTCTGATCTTGGAGCTGTCCATATGCGCACAAGATGATGAAAATGCAGCCCCAAGACCCTACTTATGATGCATGTGAAAACAAGGCAGGTTTGGCTCATGATGGGCTGCAAAAAGCTTGCAAAAATCTGCACATGGCAGCCTCATGATGGAAGGTTCTCCAAGTCAACAAGTTAGGCAGTTTTGTGACACAAGAAATCTGATCCAAGACTCCCCCCATGTGCGCCAAAATGAAGGAAGATGCAGCCTAATATCATGCTAAATGGTACATGTGTCTTCCATGCAATGAAATTGAAATCAAGTTATGCATAAGCAAGGTGAGGTGGCGGTTTAACAAGGGAAAATGGCAGATTTCAAAGTCCTTAATCACACTCTCTTGTGCGCATGAAAGGGTGGTAGAAGGGTTGCCATGTGAAGGTTCCTTGGTACACAAGACATCCTTGTTGGACAAGGCTTAGGGAATTAGGTGTGGATTTAATTTGGGCTGAACAAGATTGATCCAAGAGTCCTCTTTGGGCCATTGGCCACACACACAAAAAGATCCAATCACACAAGTCCAATAGTAACAAGTCCACACACACACACTAGCCCACTTCCAAAGTCCAATAAGTACTAAAGCCTTCTAACACACACTCACATTATTCACATGTCTACATATGCATCCTCCTATGATTTAATTTAATTAATTACCTTAGTCTTATCCAAGGATAAAGGTCAACCAATTCGTAAACCATCACACATAAACCACAAATCCGAAATCTATACATACATCAATAACATATAGTACTTATGTATTTTACTAATTATGCGGGATGTTACACTCTCCCCACCAAAAAGGAATTTTGTCCGCAAAATAAACTTACTTAGGAGCTAAACAGTTCTGGATAGCGTTTCTGAATGTCGTCCTCGCGCTCCCAAGTGGCTTCAGCTTCCGATCTGTTGTTCCACAATACTTTCACCAAAGGAATCTCTTTAGAACGGAGTCGCTTGACGGATCTTTCAAGAATTTCGAACGGTTGCACTTGATAAGTCAAATTTTCCTTTAGTTCCACTTCTTCTGGCTGTAACACGTGAGATGGATCAGAGAGATACCTCCGTAGCTGCGACACATGAAATACATTGTGAATTCCTGACAGATTGGGTGGTAAAGCCAACCGGTATGCAGACTCTCCAATCCGGTCCATAATCAGATACGGTCCTAAGTATCGTGGACTTAACTTCTTTACGCCCATTCTCCTTCCGAGTCCCGATGTAGGAGTGATTCTCAGAAATACATGGTCTCCGACTTCGAAAGATAGAGGCTTATGACGCTTGTCGTAATAACTCTTCTGTCTGGCCTGAGCCCGCTGCATATTTTCTCGAATCTTCTTTACTTGTTTGGATGTTTCTTGAATTAGATCGGGTCCTAACATACTTCGCTCACCCACTTCAGTCCAGCATAAAGGGGATCTGCATTTTCTCCCATACAGAGCTTCGTACGGTGCCATTTGAATACTGGAATGGTAACTGTTGTTGTAAGCAAACTCAATCAGCGAAAGATAACTATCCCAGCTGCCTCCTAACTCCAAAACGCATGCTCGCAACATGTCCTCTAATGCTTGAATGGTGCGTTCCGTCTGACCATCGGTCTGCGGATGATAAGCAGTACTCAACCTCAATTGGGTCCCTAAAGCTCTTTGAAAGGATTCCCAAAACTTAGATGTAAACTTGGGATCACGATCACTGACAATATTCGTAGGAACTCCGTGCAGCTTCACGATCTCCTGCAGATAAATTCTGGCAAGCCTCTCTGTATCATACGTGGTTCTAACACGCAAGAAATGAGCTGACTTCGTCAAACGATCAACAATCACCCAGATAGAATCATATCCTTCTCGCGTCCGAGGAAGTCCAACTACAAAATCCATCGCAATACTGTCCCACTTCCATTCGGGAATCTCCAAAGGTTGAAGAAGTCCCGAAGGTTTCTGATGTTCGTACTTCACCTTCTGACAAGTTAAGCACCGAGATACATACTCCGCAATATCACGCTTCATACCCGGCCACCAGAACGAGGTCTTCAAATCATGGTACATCTTCGTGGATCCAGGATGAACTGCATACTTACCCTTGTGAGCCTCCTGTAAAACTTCTTGCTTCAACACTTCATTCGGCACGACCAGCCGTCCTTGAAATCTCCAAACATCATTCTCATCCTTTACAACATCTTGGTTGCCAACCAAATCACGGACTAACTCTTCATCCTTCTGAGCCTCCTTGATTCTACTGATCAATTCATTCTCCACCTTTATATTTCCCAATCTTATGCTATTCCCTCTCTCGTCTACCGATAGGTTCAAGTCTCGAAAGGCCTCAAACAATTTCAGCTCTTCCATCATCAGAGTTGCAGTGTGCAGTGTCTTCCTACTCAGGGCGTCAGCTACCACGTTTGCCTTTCCAGGGTGGTATTTAAGTTCAAAATCATAGTCCTTCAGAAATCCCATCCACCTTCGTTGCCGCATATTCAGCTCCTTCTGGTCGAACAAATACTTCAAACTCTTATGATCGCTGAACACGTCAAACTGCGAACCATACAAGTGGTGCCTCCAGATTTTTAGTGCGAACACTATAGCTGCTAACTCCAAATCGTGCGTAGGATAATTCTCTTCGTGAGGCTTTAGTTGTCGAGATGCGTAAGCTACCGCCATACGATCCTGCATCAACACGCATCCAAGTCCTTTTAGCGACGCATCACAGTATACTTCGAACTTTCGGGTGGGATCCGGAATCGTGAGTACGGGAGCACTCGTTAATCTGCTCTTTAGTTCCACGAAACATTCTTCACAAGCTTCGGTCCACTCAAAAGGCTTATCCTTCCGAGTGAGACGTGTAAGAGGTTGCACTATCTGAGAGAAATTCTGGATGAACCTTCGATAGTATCCAGCAAGACCTAAGAAACTTCTTACTTCAGTGACCGTCTTGGGTCATTCCCAATTCATGACAGCTTCAACTTTGCCGGGGTCCACCGCGATACCTTCTGATGAAATGACATGGCCCAGAAACTGGACCTCTTTAAGCCAAAACTCGCACTTCGACCATTTCGCGTACAACTGCTTCTCCTTCAAGATTTGCAAGACAATCCTCAGATGTTCCGCGTGCAGCTCTTCATTAGCTGAGTAAATCAGGATATCGTCGATAAATACAATAACGAACTGGTCAAGAAAGGGGCGGAAGATGCGGTTCATGTAGTCCATGAATACCGCTGGAGCATTCGTAAGTCCGAATGGGATCACCTGATATTCGTAGTGCCCATAATGAGTCCTAAAAGCGGTTTTCGGAATATCCTCCGGTTTGACCCGGATCTGATGGTATCCCGATCGTAAATCTATCTTGGAAAAGACTCTGGCTCCTCTCAGCTGGTCCATCAAATCGTCGATCCTCGGTAGCGGATACTTATTCTTCACCGTTACTTTGTTCAGCTGGCGGTAATCTACACACAGACGTAAACTTCCATCCTTCTTCTTAATCAAGATGGCTGGAGCACCCCATGGGGAGGTACTCGGTCTGATAAATTCCTTTGCCAAAAGCTCTTCTATCTGCTTCTTCAACTCGCGAAGTTCCAACGGCGCCATGCGATACGGGGCAATGGAGATTGGTCCAACTCCAGGAACAAGTTCGATGGAAAATTCTATTTCCCTATGAGGAGGCAATCGAGGTATTTCATCCGGGAATACCTCCTCGAATTCTCTAACTACCGGTACATTCTGAATTTGATTGTCAACCGAGGTCTCAGCCTCGATCGACAAAAGATATCCTGCTCCCTTGTGGAGCTCTTTTCTAACTTGCAATAAAGAAATGAGAGAGAAAGGTTGAAAATTACCATCCTTCGCAGGAACAATGACTTTCCCCGCTCGACAATCCAAAGTTATCCCGTTTTCCGTCAACCAGTCCATACCGATAATCACACCGAAGTTGAATACCGGCAGGACCACCAAATTAACTGTATACGTGTTCCCTTCATACTGCAAGGTAACACCTCTGCAGATCTCTGAGGCTGTGCACGATCCTCCAGTAGGTGTGCTGATGTGTAACTCATGAGGTAACGGGGTTGGGGTGATGCCTATTCTCAAGGCAGTATGCTTTGCCATAAAAGAGCCAGACGCTCCAGAATCAAAGATAACAGAAATTGGGTGACCATTTAAAGTGACATTACCTTTGATCAGGTTGGGAAACTTCTGTGCTTCATTTGCATCTAATGTGAACACCCGTGCTTGCGTAGGCTGTTGGTCAGCGTTCTGGGGGCATTTGTAAGCAAAATGTCCTTGCTGGCCACATCTGAAACATGCATTGTTGTTCTTGCGACAGACTCCAAAGTGATTCTTTCCACATGTAGCACAAGCAGTCGCACCCTGACGTCCGGTCGACGATTGACCCACCGTAAAGTTTCTCTTAAAATTTCCAGGCCGCGCTTGCAACTGCGTACCTCTGCCTCGACCCCTACCAGGTGCCGTCCTGAAGAATCTGCCTGCTCGGTTTCCTCCGTGGAATGGTGTTGGTGGCTTGTTCAAGTTCTTGGCCTCATTAATGATTCCTTCCGCCTGACGACTCTGGTTGATGAGTTCCGGAAGTGTACGATTAACCGTCGTCAAGATGAGCTTGCGGATTTCCGGATGTAATCCGCTTTCGAACTTCTCCACCTGCCATTCTTCATCGTAAATATTCCGATCAGAGTTGGCGTACTCGATCAGCTGCCCAAATTTTGCAATGTACTCATTGACTGTCATGTTATCCTGCCTGAGTGACAGCAGTTCAGTGTGCTTCATTCTTCTCATTGCCTTAGGAAAATACTTATCCAAAAATACTTGTCTGAATACGGCCCACGTCAGTTCAACGTCCTGAGCTCTCAGCAGAGCCCTCGCACCAGTCCACCATGTTAAAGCTTCTCCCATCAGCTGGTACGACGCGTAATCAGTCTTCTGTGCTTCTGGGCATTCCATACGTTCGAAGATATGCTCGATCATCTGCAGCCACTTCGCTGCAGCCTCGGGGTTGTCTTCACCCTCAAAGGTAGGTGGTTGGAAGTTGCGGAAGTCTTTCAACCTCCGACGGGCAATTTCTTCTGCATTTTCATGCAGTGGGGGTTGGTTCTGATTCTGTTGCCTATGGTCGCGCCATTCTTGGCTCATATTCTGGATAAACGTTGCCAGTCCCCCAATGGTGGTGATAAGATCCTCTTCCGCATCGCCAGACCTTCCCCGAGTTGAACCGCGACCACCTGCCATGATTCTGCACTCACAATATCAGGAAATGAGTTGATCAGGCTCACCGCAAGTTATTCATGGCAGCAGTCCCAAGTAGGTACTCGGGTTCAATTCGGACAAGTTAACTATGCATCCGTGTCTTATCACAGAACGGTCCTAACAATCTAACTACACTAGCTAATACATACTTAAACTATAGCACATTAAGACAGTCAATCAGCAGATAAACACAATCAACAATCAATTCAATCCAACACAAGCAAATCCATGGACCAAACTGCTCTGATACCAATTAGTGTAACGCCCTCCCTTGTATGCATCCAAGAGAGTCGTTCGCTAAGCGGAATTAGAGTCGTTAACGTCACATGAGCTAACAAGGAATCTCATAGCAGTATACAAATCCGTATAAAAAAATTTCAGCACTTAAATTCTTTTCACAAAGGTTTTCCAAAATAGCCGCTGTTCATAAAAGTTCAAGCTAACATAAAGATGATAAAGGCTACAGTCATCCAAGAGTACCAAAACATTAATCATTACAGTCATCCAATTAAACAAACAGCAACAGTGATAATCCACGCATCAGCAATCAACAGCAAAACATCACTCCTTCAAATGCTTTTGCGTCCTCCTGCCATTTTGGAAAAATAGCAGCCCCGAAGGGGTGAGAATAATCCCAGTAGTGTGGCAACAAAACCAGTAATATAACAGTATTAACTAGGCACAAAATCATAAACAGTCACTTCAACATATCCTTGTTCCTTTTTCCTTTTCCTTTTTATCATATTCATATATTGCGTATATAACGCCTTTCCTTTGCGCTTTTAGCACCGTCGTGCGCGCACTTCACAGTGGAATCAAATATCCCTTGGCACCTGAGCTCCATGTGGATTCCAACTGTGGGCCTATGCGGACTGATGCCAAGTGTCCCATACCCCGGTACCTTGGGGATGCCTACATGATGCTTGCTCAAACACATGGTCCTGTACATAACTATTCTAAAACAAGGCCTATATGATTTTGATACATGCATGTCATGCTATGCATTTCACACACAGAACATAAAAATGTGGTATGATGTAAGATGCATGCTTATATACCTTTCATATGCGTTATACTGCCGCATAACGTCTTTACCTCATAATCATATAGCCATCACGGCACATTTTTGGCAGTTTCCTTTCATCATAATGGAACATAATATTTTTACGGCAAATGGAGCATCATGTCACAATTTTATACCAGTAGTCAATAGTCACATTAGGCAATATCGCCTGACACTTACCTTTGCTTGCCTTAAATATTACCAAACAGCAGCGAAGTATCTCACTTCTCAAGCGCACCTAAATCAATTACAACTAATCATTTACAGTGGCTATTTACAGCAGAACAGTGAGCATACAGCAGCGTTTTTACAGCAAAAAACAGTGACGTTTGTGCTTAAAACAGTGAGCAGAAACAGTGAGTTGTTCTTTTAAAACAGTGAACAGAAAACAGTGGTATCTTCCTTAAAGACAGTGGACAGAAACAGTGACGGTTTACAGCAGGAAAACAGTAAACATACAGCAGAAACAGTGAACGTTTTAAAACAGAAACAGTGATGTTTTTAAAACAGAAACAGTGGCACTTTGAACTTCCAAAACAGTGGCATAAATCTTGGTTTTTGGACATTGAAACAGTGACATATTATGGACTAAAACAGTGGCATTTTATGGACTAACACAGTGGCATTTTATGCATAAAACAGTGGCATATTATGGACTAAAACAGTGGCATTTTATGCATAAAAACAGTGGCATATGATGACTAAAACAGTGGCCTTTTATGCATAAAAACAGTGGCATATGATGACTAAAACAGTGGCATTTTATGCATAAAAACAGTGGCCTATGATGACTAAAACAGTGAGTGTTTTTATGCAGAAACAGTGGCATATCATGTGCAGAAACAGTGGCATATAATGTGCAAAAACAGTGGCATATATGTGCAGAAACAGTGGCATATAATGTGCAGAAACAGTGGCATATAATGTGCAGAAACAGTGGCATATATGTGCAGAAACAGTGGCATATAATGTGCAGAAACAGTGGCATATATGTGCAGAAACAGTGGCATATAATGTGCAGAAACAGTGGCATTTGAATGGTGCTTTTGAGGAACCGAAACAGTGGGCATTTCATCTTCAAAACAGTGGCACATTCAAAGGGAAACAGTGGCACATTTCTCTTCAAAACAGTGGCATATCCATACAAGAAAACAGTGGCATGAGTTTAAACATAACCATGAGATTTTTATGCATACAAATCATCATGAAATAGCTCCACCATTCTACTTTTATCATGCTCATACTTGAATCCAAAACCACACATAATCAAGAAGACGTTTAAGCACACCCACATGGTTACACAATGAAAGAGTTCTAAGTTCAAGGCTTACCTCTTGTAGCACACACTTCACCACACCCTTCCTAGCTCTACTTCACAACAAGTCCTCACTTCTTATGGTGATCTATGCGCACACAAGGTGAGGATGAACAAGCTTGGACAGTTTCAAGGTTGAAGACAAGGCTGGACAGTGGGGGAAGGTGAGGAGGAAAGCTTACTCTTGCTTGGGACAAGGCTACGGTTTGATGGTGAGGGAAGGAGGGAGTTGGCTTGGCAAAGTCTTCTTGCTCCAAGGAAGCTTGTTGGTTCGGCTAGAGAGTGAGGAGGAGGAGGAGATGTTGGCTGCACTTGTACATGAGGCCAGCCCCTTCCTTATGCGCATATTTAAAGGGAAAGTGAGGAGAAGTGGCATGATTAAGCATCATGAAAAATTCTGATTACTTGAGGGGATGGGGCTGCATACAAGGGCTGAACAAGCAAAGGGTTTGCTTCTAAATTACTCTATGCACATGCAAGGAGTGAGGAGGGATATGTTCAGATTTGGAGGCTGTCCTAAGTCAGAAAAATTTCTGCACAAACAGCCATGTCTTGCGCATAGAGTGGAGTGGAAGAGGTGCATCATGAGCACATGCAATAGGTTCACTAAGTCAACAAGTAATTCAACTAGGTGGCAGCCAAAAATCTGCATTTAGGCAGCCTAGGTGCGCAAATGATGAGAGGGAAAGAGGTGCATCATGAGTGCAGATTTGTGGCAGCCTAAATTCTGATCTTGGAGCTGTCCATATGCGCACAAGATGATGAAAATGCAGCCCCAAGACCCTACTTATGATGCATGTGAAAACAAGGCAGGTTTGGCTCATGATGGGCTGCAAAAAGCTTGCAAAAATCTGCACATGGCAGCCTCATGATGGAAGGTTCTCCAAGTCAACAAGTTAGGCAGTTTTGTGACACAAGAAATCTGATCCAAGACTCCCCCCATGTGCGCCAAAATGAAGGAAGAAGCAGCCTAATATCATGCTAAATGGTACATGTGTCTTCCATGCAATGAAATTGAAATCAAGTT